>VSMD01074214.1:0-94842 GCA_008750895.1 Mirza zaza | reverse complement strand
CCGGGACTTTTCTTTTTAGGGAGATTTTAATTGCTGTTTCTATTTCAGCTGTTGAGATTGGTCTGTTCAGGGAATCTATTTCTTCCTGGTTGAGCCTAGGGAGGCTGTGTGTTTCTAGAAATTTGTCCATTTCCTCCACATTTTCCAGTTTGTGTGCATAAAGATTTTTGTAGTACTCATAAATTATATCTTGTATCTCTTTGGGATCAGTTGTGATATCTCCTTTTTTGTTCCTGATGGAGCTTATTAGAGATTTCTCTTTTCTGCTTTTCGTTAGCTTAGCCAATGGCGTGTCTATTTTGTTTATTTTTTCAAAGAACCAACTTTTTGTTTTATTAATCTCCTGAATAGCTTCCCTGTTTTCAATTTCGTTTAGTTCTTATTTGATCTTGTTGATTTCACTTCTTCTGCTGGGTTTGGGGCTGGTCTGTTCTTCTTTTTTCCAGCTCTTTGAGTCATTTCATTAGATTGTCAATTTGTGATCTTTTTGACTTTTGGTTATAGGCATTTATGGAGATAAACTTTCTTCTCAGAACTGCTTTAGCTGTGTCCCAGAGGATTTGATAGCTCGTCTCTCCATTGTCATTTTCTTCATAGAACTTTTTTATTTCCATCTTCATTTCTTCATTTATGAAGTAATCATTTAGTAGGAGGTTGTTTAATTTCCATGTTTTTGTGTAGAAATGTGAGTTTCTGTTACGGTTGATTTCTACTTTTATTCCACTGTGATCTGAGAAGACACATGGTATGATTTCTATTTTTTTAAATTTCTTGAGGTTTACTTTGTGTCCTAGGATATGGTCAATCTTAGAGAATGTCCCGTGAGCTGATGAGAAGAACGTATATTCAGTGGATTTAGGATAGAATGTCCTGTAAATGTCAGTCAGTCCCAATTGTTCTAGAGTTTTGTTTAGGTCCATTATTTCTTTGTTAATTTTCTGTTTGGAGGATCTGTCTCGTGCTGTCAGTGGGGTGTTGAAATCTCCAGTGATTATGGTATTGCTATTAATCAATTTGTTTAGATCCAGTAAGGTTTGCTTTATGAATCTGGGTGCACCTAAGTTGGGTGCATATATTTTTAAAATTGTAATCTCTTCTTGTTGAACTGTACCCTTCACCATTATAGAATGACCCTCTTTGTCTTTCACTACTTTTGTTGGTTTAAAAACTAAGTCGTCTGAAATTAGAACTGCCACGCCAGCCTTCTTTTGGCTTCCACTTGCTTGGAATACTGATCTCCACCCTTTTACTTTTAGTCTATATGCATCCTTGCAGGTTAGATGTGTTTCCTGAAGACAGCATATACTTGGCCTATATTTTCTAATCCATTCAGCCAGCCTATGTCTCCTGAGTGGAGAGTTTAAGCCATTCACATTTATTGAGAGAACTGATAGGTGAGGTAGATTACTGTTCATTCTGTTGGGTTGGATGTTGTTGCTTTGATTTCTCTCTTGAGCCATAGAAATATCTGGCCTTTAATCTTTGGGTTTTGGTTGTTTTTATATTCCTGAGTTTTTATTATGTTGTTCCGTGTGTAACACTGTTTTGAGTACTTCTTGTAGGGCTGGTTTTGTCTTGGTGAATTCCCTAAGGCTTTGCTTGTCTGGGAATGTCTTTATTTCTCCTTCATATACGAAGCTTAGTTTTGCAGGGAATAAGATTCTAGGCTGGGCATTGTTTTGTTTCAGAAGAGTGAGAATGGGGCCCCAGTCTCTCCTTGCTTGTAAAGTCTCATTAGAGAAGTCTGATGTTATTCGAATTGGCTTTCCCTTGTAAGTTACTTGCTTCTTTCATCTTACAGCTCTTAGAAGGGTCTCTTTAGTTGATATTTTGTTCAGTCTTAGGACTGCATATCGTGACATCTTCCTGTTTGCATTGAATCTCCCAGGGGTCCTCTGAGCTTCTTGAACTTGTATATCGAGATTTTGAGTAAGGCCTGGGAAATTTTCCCCTATTATATCTTCAAAAAGCTTGTCCAACCCTTGAGTGATGTTTTCTTCCCCTCTTGTAACCATATGACCCTCACGTTAGGTTTTTTCACATAGTCCCACAGCTCTTGTAGGCTTTGCTCTTTTCTCTTGTTTCTCTGCTCTATCTCTGTGACTGATTTATTTAATTGAAGGTGTTATCGTCAATCTCTGAAATTCTTTCTTCTGTTTGATGTACCCTGTTCTTGAGACTTTCCACTGTATTTTGCAGTTCCCTAAGTTGATTCTTCATCTCCAGGACTTTTGTTAAAGTTCTCTTCATTGTTTCGATCTCTTTAGTGAACCTTTGTTCCATATCCTGGAGGCTTTTTGTGGTTTCTTTATGTTGGTTATTGAGTTGCTCTTGCAGGACAGTGAGTGTTCTTATGATCCACATACGAAATTCCTTTCTGTCATTTTGGTTGCCCAGTTTTGGTTGTTGTCTGTTTCTAAGGGGCTGGTGCTCCTTTTTGGGGGTGTGTTTTCCGTTTGTTTCTTCGTATTTCCGGAGTTCCTTCGCTGATTTCTTCCCATGTCTCTCAGTTGTTGTTTCTTTCCTTTAGGATTTCATTTGGGTATTCACACGTCTTGTTTAGTTTCTGAGCCAGTAGGTGGTGTTGCTCACTTGTGGCGGCCGCCACTGGGCTGGTGTCTACAGGTCTCTCTACCCGCTGGGGAGCTTGCCAGCAGTCCGAAATGCAGTGGAGGGGAAACAGCCGAATCACCTACCCTTCCCGCTGGTCTCCGGGTTGCTCCGGTGGCCTCCCGTCTTCTGCCTTCTTAATTACACAGGTGGAGATAGATGGCAGGAACTGGAGCAGTTCCTAGCTCAGCTCCACACCCAAGGCAGGGCTAGAAACTTTGGAGACAATGGCCCAGCTCCAAGTCACCAGAGTGTGTAGGTCGTAAAATCTCTCTGCCTTATATCCACCAAGGGCAGCCTCCTATGAGGCTCGGCCCTGCCCAATCAAACTCCAGGGCCTGGACACTGAGTGCGGTAGACCTCAGCTCCGCCCCCAAGGCAGGGACAGAGACTTTGGAGCCAAAGACTCAGCCACAAGCCCCGTCTTCTGTCTCTTTCATTCCACAGGTGTAGATAAGCGGCAGGAACAGGAACGGTCTCTATCTCGGCTCCGCTCCCAAGGTGGGGATACAAACTTTGGAGCCAAGGACCTAGCCCCAAGTCCCCGGATGTGGGGGTCGTAAAGTACCTCTGCCTAGTAACCACTAAAGGCAGTCTGCCAGACGGGTTCCGCACTCAGGACACAGAGTGCGGGAGACCTGTGTAGGGAGAGACCAACCAGGAGCGGGCAGGCAGGCCCTGGGACCCACCAGTCCCTGTCTTCTGGTTCCTTAATTACACCAGTGGAGATAAGCAGCAGGAATGAGAACAGTTTCTATCTCAGCTCCGCCCCCAAGGCTGGGACAGAGACTTTGGAGTCCAGGGCGGGGCTCCGGGTCACAGGAGAGTGTAGAAGACAATGATTCTCTGCCTTAAATCTACCAAGGGCAACCTCCCCTGTAGTACTGCCCCATCCAGGCAGGGTCCACTCTCTGAGTTCAGAGTCAGTGCCACTTGTGCAGCAAGTGACCGTCCAATATCAAATTGGTGGAGCAGGGGCGTGTACCAGTGCTCTCTCTGCACCTCCCCTCCAAACCCCGAGCCCAGGTCAGCGCTGGAATGCCAAGTCAGCGCTGGAACGGGGAGGCAGAAGCGGTGCCGGAGGGGCAGAGGGAGGGGGTTCCTAATGGATCAAGGAGTCTAACTTAACACACTCTGGCCTCTCAGTGCTGTCCCGAAACTCCTCTATATCCAAAGTCAAAGCCTCCTTCTGTGTAAACTCCCCTTAACCTTGACCTGGGAGTGTTCTGCAGGGAGATGCCCGAGTGGGCTCTGGTTCCTGCTGCGCGGAGAGGGGTTGCTGGGCTTGGAGCCTCCCCCTCCTTATACTGCTGCTGCTGTGTGCTCTGGAGAGCTCAGTGTTCCCTGCTCTAGTCTCCTCTCCACACGGCTTTGTCCCGCGCTGCCACTTCTCACCAACTTCAGGCACCTCCAGGCCTACGTGGGAGTGGAGCTCGGTGTAGGAGGGGGTGTTACTCAGCTCCAGGTAGGGCTGGCGCCACTGCCAGCTGGCAGCAGCTTAAACCGCGCCTCGCTCCCTCCCTGTTGTGTGCCTCCGAATCCCCGATTTTTACGGAAGAATAATCGATTCACCTTTGCTTTAGGCTGTAAATGGTCTTATCCCTCCGATTCCTGGTGGATGTCTGCAGGCTTGCGAAGCTGGTCCTGTGGAAGTGTGGATCTCTCGCTTGTGGCTATCTGCTTTCTTCACTTTTCGCTCTGGGAGCAGAGAGCCAGGAGGGCACCCCTAATCCGCCATCTGGTGTAAGTTTTTTTTTAAAACTACAGATATTTATTTTCCCTCTGAAGTCTCTGTGGGAAAATCTGTTCTTTACACTCTTCCAGCAAAATAAATTGCATTTGATGGCCACAGGTATTCCTTGACTTGTAGCTACATCATTCCAATCTCTACCTCTATGGCCAAATTACCATATCTTTTTCTGCATGTCTATATAATTTGTTTCTATTTCCCTCTTATGAATACATGTGATAGCATTAGGGTCTAATTAGATAATTGAGAACCACCCGCTTATCTCAAAATTCTTAATTTAATCACATCTGCAAAAAAATTTTTTCAAAATGAGATAAATTATACAGATTCTAGAAATTAGTATGTGGACACATCTTTGGGGGACTGTTTTTAACCCTAACACAGTACCTTTACAGTAAGTGTTAAAAACAGGTAGTAAAACATCCCCAAGATTAATCTATCTTTTTAGATTGTTTTGGTTTTATAATTCTTTGTATTTTTAGATTAATTTTAGATTTAGTTTCTTAATTTATCCAAAACAGTTCACTGGAATTTTGATGGGTTTGCTTACAGATTATTCCAGAACAAATTAGCATCTTAAAAATATTTATTTTTCAAATACATGATTATGTTATAACTTTCCATTTATTTTAGGCCTTTAATCTCTCTCAGCAATGTTTTATATTTGTTATCAAACTGGTATTACACATATTTTTGTGTGTTTATTCTCAGGTATTTTATAATTCTTGATGCTATTGTGAACATTTTTTTTTCCTAAATTTAATTATATATCTGTGCAACTTTTTTGGTAGATTCCTAATGATATTCTGCCTATACAATCATGTAATTGTAAACAAACACATATTAACATCTTTTAAAGTTCATTTTCTTGCATTATTATACTATTAAAGATTTAGGAACTCCAGTACAACATTGAATGAAAATACTTACTTACATTTTGTCTTGTATTGTAGGAATGTCCAGTCTGGTACCAGTTACTTCATCATGGTTGTTCCCCTTATTATGGCTATGTCAAAACATACACTGAAATTTAGTACTATAAATTAATAATGACATTTATCTTGCTCATAGGACTTCAGCTGATTCAGGATTTGATGTATCTCATCTCTACTGCACTTGGATTTAGGTGAAGTGACTCAAAAACTAGGGCTAGAATCATCTAAAGGTTTTCACACATCTCTGACAATTGATGATGGCTTTGGGCTGTTAGGGGCAATAAACAGATCAATGGGGCTCTCTATTAGCCTCTCATTGTAGCTGAATTTAGTTAAAGCAGAGTGGCTGCACTCCATGGACAAATATCTGAAAATACATAGAAGCAGGTGAAAGCTACATCACTTTGTAAAACCTAGTGTCAGAATTATATGCCACTACTTCAATCAAATTCTATTGTTTGAAGCATTCATGATGTTACAGAAAATTGCAAGAAGAAGGAAAGTAGATTCCTCTTCTTGATAGTATGTTGCAAGTTTCTGCAAGAGCATGTAGCACCATAAATATTGTTATGACCATTATTGCAAAATACAATATGCTGCAGTGGTCCAATAATTTATTTGTGTGCACTTTATTTGTATATTGATTTCCATTAGAGAACAAAAGGGTTCTTAAAAAGCTAAAAGTTCCTGGATTCATACAACCTCCCTAAGTTCACCCAGGAGGTAACAGAATTCCTGAATAGACCAATCTTAAGTGCAGAAATTGGAGCAGTAATTAACAACCTCCCCAAATGGAAAAGTCCTGGACCAGATGGCTATACTTCAGAGTTTTACCAAACATAAAAAGATGAATTCATACCTATGCTATAGAAATTATTCCACATAAAAAAAAAAAATTAACTATGACCAGGGGGGCTTTATTCCAGGGATGCAAGGCTGGTTCAACATACGCAAATCTGTAAATGCAATCCGCCTCATAAATAAAAACAAGAACAAAGACCATATCATTCTCTCAATAGATGCAGAAAAAGCATTTGACAAAGTCCAACACACCTTTATGATAGAAACTCTTAACAAAATAGGCATAAGCAGCTCATACCTTAAAATTATCAAATCCATTTATGACAAACCCACGGCCAATATCATACTCAATGGGGAAAAACTGAAACCATTCCTACTTCAATCTGGAACTAGACAAGTATGCCCACTATCTCCTTTTCTATTCAACATAGTACTCAAAGTCCTAACCATAGCAATTAGGCAAGAAAGGAATATCAAGGACATCCAGGTAGGTGCAGATGAGATCAAACTCTAGCTCTTTGCTGATGATATGATATTATACTTAGAAAAATCCATGGATTTGTCCAAGAGACTCCTAGGCTTGATAAATGAATTCAGTAAAGTCTCAGGTTCTCAGGTTACAAAATCAATATAGACAAATCAGAGGTATTCATATATGTCAAGAACCATCAAGCCAAAACTCAAATCAAAACTGCAATACTTTTTATATAGCCACAAAGAAAATTAAATACCTAGGAATATATTTAACAAAAGATATGAAAGACTTATACAAGGAGAACTATGAAACACTAAAAAAAGAAATTGGAGAAGATGTAAACAGATGGAAAAATCTGCCTTGTTCCTGGATTGGTAGAATCAATATCGTTAAAATGTCAGTATTACCAAAAGTGATCTATAGAATTAACGCAATGCCTATCAAAGTACCGCCATTATTCTTTGCTGATCTAGAAAAAATAATTCTTCACTTTGTATGGAACCAGAAAAAACCTCATATAGCCAAAGCAATCTTAAGTAAAAAGAACAAATTGGGAGGCATCAGTCTTTCTGACTTCAAGTCGTACTATAAAGCAATAATAGTTAAATTAGCCTGGTACTGGCACAAGAACAGAAGAATTGCTATTTGGAATAAAACTGAGATTCCAGAGATGAAACCATCTGCATACGGTAACATAATTTTTTATAAAACAGAAAAAATATATAATAGAGAAAATAATCACTCTTCAATAAATGGTGCTGAGAAAACTGGATAGCTACACGCAGGAGATTGAAACAGGATCTCTACCTCTCACCTCTTGCAAAAATTCACTCAAGATGGATAACAGATTTAAACCTAAGGCATGAAACCTTAAGAATCCTAAAAGAACATATTGGGAAAACCCTATCAGACATTGGCCTAGGCAAAGAATTTTTGAAGAGGACTCCCAAGGCAATCACCATAGCATCAAAAATAAACAAATGGGATCTAATCAACTTAAAAAGTTTCTACATAGCCAAGGAAACTACCATTAGAGCAAATAGACAACTCACAGAATGGGAAAAAATATTTTCTCTATATACTTCTGATAAAGGTCTAATAACAAGAATCTATCTAGAACTCAAGAGAATTAACAAGAAAAAATCAAACAACCCCATCAAGAAATGGGCAATGGAAATGAACAGAAACTTATCCAAAGAAGATAGAATAATGACCTGCAAACACAGAAAAGAGTGCTCAATATTTCTAATCATTAGAGAAATGCAAATCAAAATCACAATGAGATACCACCTAACCCCAGTGAGAATGGCCTGTATTAAGAAATCCCAAAACAACAAATGCTGGCGAGGATGTGGAGAGACAGGAACACTCTTACACTGCTGGTGAGACTGCAAATTAGTGCTGCCTTTGTGGAAAAGAATTTGGAGATATCAAAGAGCTAAAAATAAAAATGCCATTCGACCCAGCAATAGGATTATTAGGCATCTAGCTGAAAGAGCATAAGACAGTCTATTACAAAGACATCTGCACTCAAATGTTTATATCAGCACAATTCACTATTGCAAGGATGTGGAAACAATCCAAGTGTCTGTCAATTCATGAGTGGATTATTAAAATTTGGTATATGTTTACAATAGAATATTACTCAATTCTAAGAAACGACAGCAAGCTAGCACTGCTTATATTATCCTGGATTGAGTTTAAGCCCATTATCCAAAGTGAGGTGACAAAAGATCAGAATAATGGGCTCCACATGTACTCACCATCAAATTGGTACTGACTGATTAACACTATGTTGTTCAAAGGGTGGTGGTGTTCACCAGGAATTTGGGGGTTGGAGAGGTAGTCCCACATCTGAGGGATGTGGTGAACACTGTGAAGGGGAAGGGCATACCTCTAACCCTTGTTAGGGAGAGGCAAAGTTATAAAATGTAACCAAAATGTTAAGAAAAAAAAGAAAAACTAACATTTGTCGGGTGTGGGACAGGTGGGAGGGGGGGAAGGAGATGGGTATATACATACATAGTGAGTGTGATGCGCACTGTCTGGGGGATGGACACACTTGAAGCTCCGACTGGAGGGGGTAGGGAAGACAAGGGCAATGTATGTAACCTTAACGTTTGTACCCCAATAATATGATGAAATAAAAAAAAGAAAAAAAAAGTCAAAAGTTTATTGGTAGAGACAAAAATTATTCTTTTATAATGAAGTTTTATGTAGATGTTAAGAGAAATCTCATGATTTTCTTCTGTAGAAAAATTTCCAGGTAAATAAAATGAACCCTAAGTAATGTGCATGGTACCATCTGTGATACAAAAAATCATACAGGTTGAGTATTTCTTATGTAATGTGCTTGGAATGAGAATGTTTTGAATTCATATTTTTCAATATTTTGGAATAGTTCTACAAGCAAAATAAGGTATCTTGAAAATTGGACACAAATCTAAACATAAAATTCATTTATGTTTCATATACACCTTATATACATACCTGAATGTGATTTTATACATTTTAAATAATTTTGTGCATGAAACAAAGTTTGTGTACATGAAGTCAATTGTGACATTATACACTTGTGGTGTCATGTTAGCAATTTAAAAGATTCAGATTTTGGAGCATTTCAGACTTTGAATTTTCAGATTAGGAATGGTTAATCTGCACAGAAACATAGCTATTCTATGTATGTAGACTAGATGTGGTAGAATACAAGGAAATTAGCAACATGTTTGGAAAGGATAAGGAAACTGGGTGGTAGGAAGCAAAGATGGAAAGAATCTTAAGATTTTTTAAATTTTTGTTCATTTTACATTTTTGACCAAACATAATTTTTGACATAATGCATCCAAAACAATTAAATAAACAGTGGTGTAACTAAAAAGAAAGCTGTTCAGGTATAGTAAAACAATGACAAACATTACTAAAAGAAAGTTATGTAGGAACTTTTGAATAATCCAAGAGTTCTGGGGGAATTAAAGAGGACTTTATAAAATGTTTGTACCCTCATAATACCCTGAAATAAAAATTAAAAAAAGAGGACTTTATAGAGGAAATTACCTTTAACATGAATATATTGATAGTTTTTTGTTTAATTTTTTAATATTGGCACCTTTACAATTTTTAGCCCAATATCCTTACTAAACATATATCCAGAAATTTAGAACATCACATAAAATCCTAAAATATGTAATAATGACAATAAATTCTGACTCAGTGGGATTTACTCCAGAAGTACAAATTTGGTTTAGCACTCCAAAATCAGCCAATATTATGTAATATATTTAAAAATTAAAAAAAATCATATTATCTCAAAGGATGTTGAAAAGGCACTTAGATTGGACAAAAGCCAATATTCCCTAATAATAGTAACTCTCAAAAGCTAGCAGTAGAAAAGCCTTCACCTCAAACAGAACAACTTCAAAAAATCTACATTTACCAATACACTAAATGTATAAATGACTGAATATTTCCCCTCTAAGTGAAGAAGAAATTTCAAAGATTCCAAGGTCACTACTTCTACTCAACATTGTACTAAAGTTTCCAGATAGTGTAATAAGGTAAAAATAAATAAATAAATAAATGGCATTCAGATGAAAGAGAAGTAGATGCAGAAATTTAATGGAATCTGCAAAAAAGAAAAAAAAGTCACTAGAACTAGGAAGTGAGAAGTGAGTTTACTTAGGTTTCAGGATACAACAATAATATACAAACATCATGTGTACTACTTTGAATAAATAATTAGAAATTGAAATTAAGAAATAATGCCATTTAAATATCATTAAAATTGTGAAATAGTGCAAAATCTGACAAAATATATGCAAAACAAAACAAGTATGCTGAAAATTGCAAACCATCAGTGAGAGAAATTAAAGAAGACCTGGGTAAATAGAGTGATATGTCGTGTTCTGGGTTAGAAGGTGGTGTCAAATTTCAATTGATCTAGAAATACAGTGAAACGTTAAATAGAATTCCAGTAAGCTTTTTGGTCAATATTGATAAACTAATTCTAAAATTCATATAAAAACATAAAGGACCTAATTAGTAAAAACAATTCTTAAATTGGAATTTAAGAGAACACATGTAGAGCATTACTTGGACCTTATTTTCAAGATTTATTTTAAAGGTACAGTAATCAAGACAGTGTAGTATTTTCATCAAAGCAGACAATAGATCAGTAGAATGGAATAGCATCAAGAAATAGAGGCACACATATATGGACACCTGATTTTTTGACAGAAGTGCTAAGGTAATTCAGCAGAGAAAGGATAGTCTTTTCAACAAATAGTTCTGGAACAATTATACATCTATATGCAAAAAAAAATACCATTGAGCTACATATTATACTGTATGCAAAAATAACTCACAATGGAAATAGATGTAGTTGTTTATAGGTTTGATTTAAGGCTAAGTGTCTCAAAGCTATGAAAGATAAACCACTTACTCCTTTTTTTATTTCAAAATTTTAAGGGGGTACAAGTGTTTTTTTACATGAATAACTTTTATTATGCTTGAGTCAGGACTATTAGTGTGCCCATAATCCTAATAGACCATTTATTCTTGAAAATAGCTATAAAGGTTTTCTTTCTTTTTTTCCCAATGAATCGTGAACTTAAAAGCCAACAGAAATTTATCGTAGTTAGAAAGTATTACAGATTTCCTATAATATTGGAATTAATTAATGACTCAAATCTAACTGTAATTTAATTGTCATGCTATGTTTTAGATTCTGTCAGTAAGAGAGCTGAATAATCTAAGAAAGTAAGAACTCTCTCTTGAACGAAAAGTTTGTTGGAAATTATTACTTCTTCAGCCTACTTGATAAGAGAATAAGAATAAAAATTAGAATATTTTATGATGACATAATTTGTTTTAAGGTATTTGATGATTGACAAAGATTGGGCTATGTAAAAGGATATAATAATTAATTCACTTGTATTTATTTCCAAAATTTAAATAAGTTATTTAGTATCACCAGTTTTCTCTCTAATATGATAAAGCATAACTTATTTGCAGATATAGCCTCCAAAGTAACCAGTTCTGAGAACTCAATTGGACTAATATGATAAAGGCAAAAGTTAGGTGATATGAACATAAATAATTTTGGGGGCGTAAAATTGAGAAATGTATGAATAGAGGAGAAGTAACTATATGATATGATCAGTAAAGAACCTCATTAAAAATATATACATATATGTTATCAGTTTTCTTTAGCAGCTAAAATACTTAATGCTATCTTTAATATTAAGAAATAAGGTAACTCATTTCTCAAAATTAAATAACCAACAATACAATTTTATTAAATAGAAGTTGTTCAGGTGGACAGTGAAATTTTAATTATGAAGCTTCTTCTTTCCAATGGGATTTCTTGGTCTTTCTGTACAATTTATTATAATATATTATATCACTCTGTCTAGCATATGATATTAATTGATCAACACCTAAGTGGACATATAGGAATAACATTTATCAGGTGCCGGGCAGATGGGAGGGGGGAGGAGGGAATGGGTATACATAAAGAGTATACATAAAAATGAGTATACATAAAGAGTGCAATGTGCACCGTCTGGGGAATGGTCAAGCTTAAAGCTCTGACTTGAGGGGAGCGAGGGGGCAAGGGCAATGTATGTAACCTTAACATTTGTACCCCCATAATATGCTGAAATAAGAAAGAAAAGAAAGAAAAATTTAAAAAAAAAGAATCTATAAGGCATATTTTTAAAAAATCACACATCATGTGAGGAGGTCTAATTCTATTTGTCCTAGAAGGAAACGCATTTAAGCCAACCTGGTTTAATTTTATACATGTATTCATAATGTTATTTAAATGTAAAAGGACTCCCATTAATTAGATGCCCACATATTTCAGGGCATAAATTTGATCTGCACAATGAGAAAGCAGATATTAATGAGGCCATTTAGTCTGTGACATGCAGTTGACTGCCAACGTGTCTTTCTTACTCTGGCTGAAAATCTTTCTTTAGGGGCAGGTTACTAATAAGAAAGTGCAGACCCAAGTGAAAGAGGCACAAATAGGAGCAGAAAGTTGTGAAACTTATTGAAGCCTTCAGCACAGCATACATATTCAGTGCAGCACAGACAGAACTGTGAAACTGAATAGAATGTGTACTCTTACATTCAAGAGGATTGTATTTTTCTTTTCTGTTACTCACTGCTTTATCCCAGTGTCTAGAACAGTTTCTGGCAAATACTGTGTGTTTAATAAATATTTGTTGAATAAATGGGTGAATAAAAAATAAATATGCAAATAAATAAATAAATGCATCATAGCAATATAATTCAGCAAATAAATATAGATCTGATTCCCCCTCAACTATCATTCAATACACACCAGGTGGAAGCTGCTGAGTAAAATCAATATCACCCATCAGATCATTCATAAATTCCTTTAAAATCAAACCCCATCTGTGCTCTTGGGAAGACATATTCGTATCTCCAGGATAGCACTTGTGAAGGAAATAACACTAAGGAATCACTGTTATGTAATAGGAAAAGCATGATTTCAGAAATTGGGAAGACATATATTTGAAGCTTAGTTCAACTTGTAGTTGTGCTATCCACAGTACACTCTAACTGACAGTATGAGACCCTCTATCGCTAAAGCCAGGATGTGCATACATACCTCTCACCATTGCTTTAATTTTCCTGATACGTAGTGAACACACAAATAATCTGTTACTGAATGAGAATCTTGACTTCATAATTTTTTGAATTTGCTATTAATATCCCATGTGGAATAGTTTAACAAAAGCAAATGTAGTTTATGTATATTGTTAATTCAGTCCTTTATATATCATGTTAGAGAATCTCTTTTGATCAACAATAATGTTGATTTGAGTGGGGAAAATTCTCTAGGGTCTCATTTGATCTATTTTCTAATTATGTATAGGTGTATGGCTACCTGTTTAATCTGGAAAAAGTATATTTGTATTTCACATTTAAAATTTTAATTACAACTTGTAAATATTAACTATATTAAATAGTCTTGCCCCAATCTCTATCAATATACTTAGGTACTCATCTTTGGCTCTTAAAGATAAATCCAGGTGGAATGGCCTAGGTGTACAATGATTCCTTCCTTCCTTCCTTCCTTCCTTCCTTCCTTCCTTCCTTCCTTCCTTCCTTCCTTCCTTCCTTCCTTCCTTCCTTCCTTCTTTTTTTCTTTCCTTTCCCTTCTCTCCCTCTCTCTGTCTTCTCTCTTTTTAAAATATATAACCAGTAATTATGGACTATTCATTTTATTTTGACTTCTTCAACCCCATACTTCAGTAACCAAGTTTAAAACTCTTTATCTGTTATGGCTGTACCAAATTAATATAGTTTAGTATTCTTTTCTCTAAAATATAATTAATAACTATTGTTTTAATGAAAGGCTTATTCACAATTCCTAAAATATGTTTTTTGTTCATGATAAACTTTGCATCAGATATTACCTTAGTCTGTTCAGGCTGCTATAACAAAAATACCATAAACTGGGTGTTTATAAAGCATAAACATTCCTCACAGTCTTAGAGGCTGTGAAGTCCAGGATTAAGGCACTAGCAGTGTCTGATGAGGGTCCACTTCCCAGTTGGCCTGGTGGGCTGAGTATCCAATTCTCCATAACAACAGTCTTATTTTGTTTTTGCCCCTCTAACTGAAGTAGTGTTCTTATTGATGAAGTGATTAGAGAAATCACATCTGATTGGTCTCTAAATAACCTTTTACCCGTAGTCGAACACTAGAGTTATCACTGCAAGTTTTAGTTCCAAATATGCAAAGTGATTTGAAGGTATGAATATTTTAAGTAGGAAATATACTTCAGAAATTCTCCTCTGAAAATTATACTCAACTGGCCCCTTATATCAAGAATCATATCTAGTCAATGTTGGTTCAGATTTTTTGGCTTTATTGGTCTTAATTTGTGTCAATAATTTTTGGAGATAATTATAGATCTTCTCTTTTTCTATTAACAGCTTCCTCTGTACCCAGTGTGGTTAGAGGAATATTGGATGTTAGAAAGCAATGGTCCAGGAACAGCTGTTGCCAGAAGTACCCATAAAAGAGTTCTGTATAGTAGCATTGCTCGTCTCACCATCTCTGTTTTTTTTTTTTTTATTATTTATTTTTTACCATTTTCACC
Source organism: Mirza zaza (assembly GCA_008750895.1). Lineage (NCBI taxonomy): Eukaryota > Metazoa > Chordata > Mammalia > Primates > Cheirogaleidae > Mirza > Mirza zaza. Next base: position 80,134 of record VSMD01074214.1, on the reverse strand, counting down.
TTTGGATCACCCTACATGGAGCTATCATCTCCTACTTTCATTTTCTTGAAAATTTTCCTGCTATTTAAATACCCTAGTATAAGGTGGCTCCGTGGCGCAATGGATAGCGCATTGGACTTCTAAATACCCTAGTATTAAGAGAAGCAACATCCTCTTCTCTTTTCTTCCTTAAGGAAAATCCTGTCTGTCAATGGGACTCCAAAATACAATTTGATCATCCATCCCATTTCTTTCCTATTTGAATCCACTAATAGACCCCCTCTGGGTTGTTTGGACTTCCCAGCTGAATATAAAGTGATTGTTCCAGAGGAAATGCCACTGTATTTCAGCATCACACAAATATATCATTAAAATAATAGTGACATGAGTGATATAAAGATGCTCTCATTTATAAAATCCCAAAATATCCATAAATAATAAATCATGCATACTTCAAGCAGAAGTGGGCAGTGTAAACCACTATATTTTTGATAAAAACATATAAAATACAGGATAAATATAAACACCAAGGTTGAAAAATAATTAAATTTTATTTCAAATACTAGAATATATTGTATATTTATCAATTTTAATTTTTTAACACAGTTAAAGTCAATTAAGTCTTTGGCATTTTAGAAGGATTAACTTCAATAATGCATATAATTTATAATGTAATTTGTATGTATACATATATAAAATATATACGGGGGTAAAATATAAAGATAATTAACCAATCATATTAATTTTATCTATATTTGAAAAAATTAGGAATCAATATTCTATAATGTCTTAAAGGTTGTATAGTCAAAAATTTCTCTCCCAATCTTCTGGTAGAAAATCATTATTCTTATCATGTAATACAGGCAAAGAAACTTACAGGTTTAATGCCTCAGCTAATGATATACAGAAAGACAGTTACGGCCAGGGTCAACAATCGGAATTTATTTGGAGATGTCACTTTCAAACTGCTGTTTCACATTGACCTCTGAAAGAAAATCAATTATATAGAGCTTACTGGCTTAGAGAATGTCAATGTGATGCGGTTTAATTCATCATTAAACCTGTACTGTCTGTTTTACTAGTCTATTGTTTACTATGAATAGTAATGCAGAATAAAAACCAGATCTGGAAAATAAGGAAAGGTTTCTTTTGGGGATATCTACTAGCAATTAGTAATCTGCTTGCTGAAGTGCTTTCTTATCCTACCAAATACATTTTTTAAACAATTTTAATTTATTGAATGAGACTGAAGCAGAAAGAAGAGGAGATAATCATTCTATTGTACCAAATGTAGAATGCTGTTGTTATAACTTCTATGTTAAAACATTCAGGGAAATAAGCTATCTTAATAAAAAAAAATAATGGATTCAAAGGCAGCTGGAGTGACAAAAAGGGGTGAATAAGTTTTCCACTTCCAGACAATTTACCAATTTACTGTCTGACAAAAAAAAAATCTATCCATACATATAGATAGATAAGCATTGTTTTCTTCTGTAACTACACAGAATCCAAAATTATTGAATCCTCTTATAAAAAAAGAAAGTATAACTATAAACACATGCAGTCAACTAAAATTTTGGCTAACAACATAAAAAATACTCCCAAATGAGTACTTCTTGAAGAGAATTCTAACAAAATGGAAAGCTTCATGTTAACTAGTGATTACTAGTGGGAACTAAAACCATCTAAAAGAATGGTTAAAAATTCCTACAGTTCTAAGACAGAAATCTTAAGCAGATATTTTGTAGAAACCAGATTGAAATAATTTTATAATTTAGCTTGATAACACACTAATCATTCACTATTATATTCTGTGGATTAAAATGAAATAATGTATGGCAAAAATTACATATGAGAAAGGAAATGGATGAGGAGTCCCCTACAAAAGACAGTGTAGGTTATGCATTACATAACTCCAGGTAGCCCTATTTATATATGCTAGAAGATTTATTGTGGCCCTAGAATTGTGAAATGTGATGGCCTTGGGGAAAAAAACTATCATATTTTTTTCTTTAGTTTATTGGAAAATTAGCTTTTCAAATGTAAGAGTTTTCATGTCTTACTCAAATACTACAGTATCTCCTGTACATTTTTCTAGCCATTTCATTAAACCTATTTTTCAGTAGTCTTGAATTTTCTTCTCCTCTGTTCTAAATTTTTGCTCAAGCTCTCCATTTATTTATTTTTTTATTTCAAAGACTACACTTAAAAAATAATCTGCACACTATTAAATTATTTTAAAAACTTTGCCCACTGATACATTTTCTCTCCTTTATTTATGTTTTTTATAATTTATCTATTTAAACATTTGATGGAAACAATTCTATAGATCTCTTAAAACTATTCTGGCATCTTAAATGTTTTCCTTGTTAATACTGCAATTTATTATTTTTGGTATATCTCCTAATGGATAATTGATAATTTGTGAGTTTTGTAATTATAGGTAGTCCAATCATCTTCAACAGGTTGGGGTGTATTTGTTTTTTTAATTTTTATTTATTTTTACTATTGGTGTTCCTGAGTTTGGTTTCCTTACAGATCAGTGAGTGCTACTACAGATTTTTGGTGGGGGTTGTGAGTAGGCTACAGTGATTTTACTGTTAATGGACCAGATTTTTCATTTATTTTCTTCCTCCCTAAATTGCTATCATTTGTAGACCGTTAATTTGGATTTCTCACCTGTACATGGAACAAATGCATGGATTAGACTTTATATGACATACTTCTCCCACATCCACAGACAGCATAAAAGCACAGAACAGATTTCTGATATTTTCCTAGGTCCATGAGCAGATTTTTTTCTAGTGTAGTTTTCACTGGAGGACAACTCTTACTGGCTTATGTTTTATTGCAGTGATTTTGATTTTAGTTTCTGACCTCAGTGGGCCCTAGGTAACTCAAACCTCCTTCCTTCTGTAGGAAAACTGTATTAAACACTAGCTCTAGCAATTAGGTCATAGGATTTACATTAAGGCAGGATATTCATTCTTTCTTCTAATTCACAGAGTTCTCTTCTTCTGCTTTAAATTATCTTTTGTTTGTTTGTTTTTTACCACATGGGACTTATTTTTGGCTTGGAAGTATATTATAAAATAAGGGAGCATCTTCATGTGCTAGGCTCAGTATATTACCGATAAGTAAACAGCATCATAATTGTTTTTGTGTGTTCTTTCCTGGTACCTCTTTAAGACAGTCTGCATGACCTTCTCCCTGGACGACGCATTCCTATTCAGCTTACTGTATTTTCCTGCCCTTCTCTGTAGTTAGTCACTTGGTTGCATGTTTACCTATACACATACATTCATATTAAATATTTTTTGCAAAACTAAACCATAATTACCTTGTGTTGCAACTCATATTAGAGATCACATATTCACTCTTTTTTTTTGCTGCTTAGAAATAAATAAAACTCTAATCTAGAAAAGTCAAGTCATTTCTTCAATGACACTCGCCATGAATATGTGGCACAAACTTATTAAAACACACTTTCTTGTTATGTTAATAAACTTAAAAAATTACTTGTGGATATGTACAAAAGAACTTGTCATAAAATTGAAGAATTATTACATTTCTTTAATGATGTGGCACCAGAATTACCATCTGGTTCTCCAAATACAGATATTCATTAAATTGAACAAAAGATAGTTAAAAATTGGAATAGCAAGTATGCAAGTGTTTTAAATTATTTAGAACATTAACTCTGATTTTCATTCCTATACATGGATTTTATTAAGCACAGTGCATGTTGGAAAACGGTTATATCAGATTTTTACCGTTGTATTTAATATTCCTAATTGCTGCTGCTTGGATATGCTTATAATTAAATATATTTTGTTTATGTTTTAATACATAAATATTACAATATTTATTATAAGTAAAGATAGTTTAACCTATGAATGAATATATACCACTTATATATTTCTTTTCATTTATAAGGTTTATTTAATTAAGTACATTCCTAGTTTCTATTTTAGACCAATTAATTATAAATTTGAGAATGTTTACTATTTATTTTCTACACATTGATTTTTTAGAACTAAATGTCATTCAGAATGAAGTACGAAAATTATGAGCATAACAGATTGATTATCTTTTCACCTATGTTTGCTTATCATCCGTGTCTCCTGAAATCCCAACCTAAAGTAATCTTACTACTCTTCAGGGAATTTTGCATATCGTAAGTGCTTCTGAAGATATTCTATGTCATGTCACAAATACTTCCATCTGTACAAGTTGCTTTCTGCCCATGGGAGGTGCTTAGAGTTCATTTGACGAAATTTGACTTATCCTTGAAACTTCAATTCAGATATTACTCTGGTTTATGAAATTTCACAGACCCATTCTGGCTAGTGTTCACACTCCAGGGAGAAAATTAAGCATATTCCAGGTGTTGAAATATATTAGAATTCTCATTAAATAATTAAAACAGCAGCATGAATGTACCTGTTGACCCTTGAGTGCCGTTGATAAACACTTTTCTTAATTATATAAAAGATAGCTGGCTAGGCTCCTCATGTCTGTATGCCTCTGGTTCTCTGAAGCCCTCCCTCTGCATGGTGTGACTTGACCAGGGAAGACTGGTGGTCCATTCGTAAGAGCTGGGCAATTATGCATTTCTGTTGAGTCTTTCTTATTCCTTTATTAGCCAGGGACTTTTGTGAAAATAAGGAATATTTCACAACTGATGACACTGAATTTTAGTATTAAAAACCTTTTTTTTCATAATAAGAGATAAAAGAAAATGAAATTTTAAAATATAATCAAACAAAACATAAATTGTTTTTCCTGTCTCAAAGCAAATTCCTTTTTGTTTCTTCCTGCTATGAAGTCAGGATCACATGATTTCCTTCAGGTTCTTTAGTCATTTAGTTTCCTTGTCCAAAAATAAAAACACAGGGGAAAATGTTATTTTAATCACAAAATACATGCATATTTAATGCAATTAAAATATTTGGTAATATTTTTAAAAGTCCTATTGGAGCACATGTTGAAGATAAAGTTTACTGAAATACTTCTACAGTTCATGCTTTAGGAAGTATTGTCTCTGAATTTATTTTTTAGAATTGTTCACAAAATTGTTCACTGATACACTGTTTATAAAAGAAAAAAGAAAAGCAAATTTAAACAGTGTGAAGACCATCAATCAAGGCTTTCTAAGAAAGCTCTTAATCTTATTCTCATCCTACTTACTAAAGCTAACTATTGCTGATAGTTTCTTGTGTATTCATCCATGAAGTGTCATTCATATCTAGATACATACCATAAAAATGCTTTAAGAAAAAGAATTAGTTATAAATAGTACTATTTAACTTACATTTTTCACTTAACAATATAATGTAGAATATATCGTTTTGTACTCTGAGGCATAGAACTCAAGTATATTATTTTAACAGACACAGAATAATATTTAATAAATTATTTTATAAACTTTCAAGAGAGTGATTCTATTTGTTACGGTATATTTAATTTATGTTTTATGATGCCTTATTACTTCAAATTCACAGGAATACAAAATACAAAAGCAATTCACATATATATGTAAGATTAAAAACAAGAAAGGGAAATATCCAGGTACCTATAAAAAAGAGAATTCAAAACCACAGTGGTACCCTGGAATCAAAGCTGCCTTAGCCCCTGGGTATAATTTGACTGGATATATATTTAAAGGCTTGGATTTTAAAAACCAGTATGAAAATCAGAGTCAATGCCTTAAGACCCATGCATGGCTATAGCTAAAATTGCTAAACTTCATAAAGTGGGGAGTGGCGCAAAGTCTGTCTTATCTATGGATGGAGAACATTATGTTCCTGGTTAATGGGCTCACATGCTGCAATCACAGAGCATACATGGAAACGTATTGCCAACTGTCAATTAAAAAACAAACCCATGCTTAGGGAAGGAGAGATTTTATTTGAAAAGACTATTACAATAGAGAAAGTTCTCTGATCTGAGTCTGCAGGCTTCTCAAAATCACACAGAAAAAGTTTCATAGAGAAAAGTAAGCAGGGTAGGCTGGAATTTTTTGAGGAAGTGGAGCAAACAGGTGAGAGTGAACGTACAGCATCAATGCAACGGACTAACAGAAAATGTTTCTCTTTGCTGTCAGCTGATTCTGAGAATGAGTTGTTAAGGGGGATGTTCTGCACAAGAGTGTTTTCTTAATCCTGATTGGGCCAAATTTCAGGGGCCTGAGGGGAGAAGACAAACCCGACTGAAATTTGATCAAGCCAACTCTTAGGGTGAGTTACAGTTTATTGTGAGCCTTTGGTCATTACCTCCTATTGACTGAGACAAAGCGAGCCCTATAAACCTTTTTTAGGGATAGAATAGGAATCATTGTGAGGTTGAGCTTGGTCAAGGCAGTTTCAGGAGTGGGCTGGCCTTCATGAGTTTGGTGGGTTGGAGGACTGGCTATATCACCTCTTGAACATTTGTCAGACTGGCAGCTATCAGAAGATCTTAGATGTCAGGCACCAGAAAAAAGACAGCCCCAAAATATAATAAAAATAATAATGATTCAAGGCTAAATTAGGGAATAAAACCAAGATTTAAAGGAAAGTTTTCAGGAAGATAAGTAGATGTGAAAACCAAAGTATCCTTAGATGCTGGAATAAAGATGCCAAAGGGAATGCAACAAATTTCCTAGACTGTGTTCTGAATGTTTTTGGTGATGGCATAGATATCAGAGAGGTGGTGGGAAAAATACATACATACAGCAATTGCTCTGACCACAATGCAAATGTCCCCCTGGGAATCCAGAATTATGTCCATTGCCAGACAATTTTGAAAAACAGCCCAGGTTTACTGTTCTCTGGTAATAATGTTCATGCTTTTAGTAAGGAGTGCCACACTCCCGGTTATTTTCTTAACCAAAGCATGGAAAATGCCAAAAATTCAGCAAATTTCCCTGAGTGGCCAACATGACAATGGCACAAGCAAAATATTAATAGTTGTCTACTCTAGAACTATAGCAATAATAAGTTCTTTGGTATCTACATCAAATCACTGGACTCTAGCTTATGGTGTTTCTTTGGATCAATAAGACATTGGGCTATGCGGCTTTAGTTCTCAGTGACACCAAGTCAAGAGGAGGGAGAAAAATGGGAAAGATTTGTTTGGAAGGTTGTAGGACATATTGAAAGAAAATGGAAAAGTTGAACATTTGGTAATGGTTGACTATTTGTGTAAGATGACAGGATCCATTCCAATTTACAGTTATTTCCCATAGTAGGAAAGGAAATATAAACCAAAAGGATGTATTATGATTTTCTACTCATATAAAAAAATTTTCTTTTATGGTTATAGTTCTTTTGATTAAAGAAAATTTCAAAGACCTATTATGCTTGATCATGAAATAAGGTTGCCCTTGTTAGATTTGTATTGATTATTTATATAGTTGTTATAAGAAGGATAATTTACCTTCTTGGCTTGTTTAAGTTTACTTTGCTGTAAATGTATATAAGAAGTCTCAGATTAGATGTTTAAAAGGCACTTAAAGCTAGGAAACCAAGGGAAGAGCTTGCCATACAATTGTATTTTCAGAACCAATAGATTTCAGTGAATTCCTCTCTTTTTTATGTAATCAAAATTCCTGCATCTAAGAGGAAGTGACCTAACCTACTCTTCTGAAAGTCTGGGAACTTTATAAACAGACATCAGGACAATTTTCCCAAAAACTGTTGTAAGCATTGGCTCCATTAAGTTAATCTTACCTCTTTAAAACTATCTGGTTATATTAGATTTAATGAGCAATATTTTCAAATATGACATTTCAGTCAAAGCTTTGGTTATATAACCAAATGTTTCTAGTTAACAAGGAAGACAGATTCTTCTGGAATCTATACAAATAATTATATTGCTATGAAAATGATAATAAAAGATTTCAAATTTCCAGGGTTTAGACAAGGGGAAAAGATAAATGTTTTATTCTGTTTATTAAAGCATAGTTGACTAAATTTTATGTGCTATATTTTGTTGAAGATCTGGGCTATAGATGACTTGAAATTACCTTCAAGCAAGCATGAGAGTTAAAAAACGATGTGTAGGTGGTAAAAGACTTAAAATGCTTGTGGTAATCTTACTGATAATTTTTGAAAGTGAAAAATCTAATGAAAGTTTATTATAAAAGTAATGTAATTGGCAAGGCATTTTCATTATTTCTGTAGAATGCTAACCAAAATAAAGGTAATCCAAAAAGTTTTAGATAAAAGTACACATTTAGTAGTAACACTCATCAGGTGTTGGGCAGGTGGGAGGGGGGAGGAGGGCATGGGTATATTCACACCTAAATGGTGTGGTGCGCACTGTCTGGGGGATGGACATGCTTGAAGCTCTGAGTCAGGTGGGGCAGAGGCAGTATATGTAACCTAAACATTTGTAACCCTGTAATATGCTGAAATAAAAAAATAAATAGATACAAATTTTAATAAATTTATTATTAATCTTGTTTTTGCCAAATATTAATTCATCTAATTTAGGAAAATAGATGAATATAATATTTACAGAAAAATGCCTTCATATTTAATATGCAATAATTCCGAGATATAACATATTTTGAATGTATCAAGCCTATAATTAGAATATATTAAGACTACTAAGTAAAGACATTAAGTCTGGAGTGTTATCAGTACAATTCCATAAGCAAGCAGTGTCAATCTAGTTGAAAACCACTAACCTAGACTATACTGGATTCCTATTAAAGAGATTAAATAGGGACCAAGTTAATATTTTTAAAAGTAACTGAAATTATGACTGCTAACAATATATTTTTGTTGTCTAATAAATATCAGGCAAAATATCACAGGATTATAATAAATAAAAATATTCCATGGCACTAAGGGCACTGATAAATTTCTAGAGGACTTGTATAATTTTAAAAATATTTATATTAATAATTTATATAAATTCAATATAGGGAAGGCTAAGTATCTATTTTGACTTGATAACACTCTCCATGAAATTTATAATACATTATTATACATTTATAATACATTTTTCCAGGGAACCCCTGGAAAAATCTAAAAGGCAGTTTTATGTGCAAAATATATCTTTATTTTAAAATGTGCTTTGAGACAGAAAAGATGCTGAAAATTGTCAGAAAGTTTGGACATTTGATTAAAAAAATCATGGGTTAGTGAGAAAAAAACAGTTGGCTACCTATTTAGTCAAAGTGATAAGAGAGTATTTTAAAAGTAAGCATAGCAAATGTTAATGGGGAAAAAAAAGCCAAACTCTGTAAAATGATTTTAAAGAGATGTACTTTGAGCCTAATTTGAGGATGACCTGGAGCCACACCCAAGAAGCCTTGAGCAAATGGACTTGCTGTGGTTGGGTCACAGTTTGGTTTTATACATTTCAGGGAGACAGGGGTTAGAGGTAAAGTCATAAATCGATACGTGAGAGGCATACATTGGTTTGGCCCAAAAAGGTGGGCCATCTTGAAGTGGGAGTTTACAGGTTATAGGAGGGTTTAAAGATACTTTCACTTGAAATTGGTTAAAGACATGAAGCTTTGTCTAAAGGGTTGGAATGTTTTAACGTAGGAGCTGTTTATCAGAGATAAACCAAGAGGCATAGATTTGTTGTGTAAATTGAGGACCTGCAGATTTGTTTTGCATACCCTTAGGCCTGTTTATGGGTTACAAAGGATGTCCTCAAGAAGGGAGTGGGGCATGATAAAGCTTGTCTGACCTCCTTCCTCAAGGCAAGCAATTTAGTTTTAGGATATTCCTTTGGCCATGAGGGGGTCCATTTAGTCCTCTGGTGGGGGGAGGTGAGACTTAAAATTTTATTTTAGTTCACACAAACTGTAAGGTTTTTCGGCAGCGGCAAAAAGAAAAGACAGACAGAGGGAGAGAAAGAGTGGGGGCCAAACCACGTGGCTTTATTACACACTTGTGGACAAGGTTCTGGGGCCCCAAGGGAGGGGGGCCCAGAAGTCTCCGCAGTTTGAAGGGGCTGAGGCCTTTTATACCCATTGGGCGCGGCTAGGGATTTGTGGCGGGAAGAGCTGGGGATTCTCTATTGTGACCTTGGATGGTCGTTGAGAAATAGGAGGGGCTGGAGGTATTTGTGGAATCCAGGAGCGAATCCAGGTGGACATCTGGGTGTGGTTCCTCTCAGTGGGGCCTGGCAGTTTGTCCTTGGTGGGTCAGGTCACTAAGCGTTTTCTTTTTCCATCTAGGGAGGGGAGGGGGCCCCTGCCACCAGCCTTACACAAACAATTTCTCACATGAAAGCATAAGGAGCTCCATGGTCCTGCTCATCAGCATAAATAGTGAAAATTATTTTTTTTTTTAAAGAGTATCTTTAAATACCCTTTAGGACATAAAACAAATTAAGAATATTTAGTCAATAAAATCTACAAAAATTCATGAAGAATTGTAAGAGTCTGTGATATCTGAAATAAGTCCCGTGCCCTCCATCTTCCTCCCAGCTGCGTACAAGGAAAATTCTACTCCAGGCTGGTACAGCCAAGAATGCAGCCAAGGGGGCTGCCCCTTTCCCTGCAGGTTCCAATAAGCCTGTGTTCCCAAGAAGAGCAAAACACCAACATTTCTCCTTCTGTCCCCAACTACTTATCGAGGAGGCTAAGTTCCTGGTGAGCATAGGCAAGAGGCAGAGGCTCCATTCTTCTACTGACCTCCTGCTCCTGAAATGGAGGCTCTGCTGTGCCTTGTGCCTCTGAGAATTCTAGTGTCGTGATCTCCTTTACTCTGATTCATTGGGTAGGGGCCCCACCCTGTGAGAGGCACACCATTGTCCAGGCACCCAGCAAGAACATTGTAGTGCAGGGATTTTTGCCCTGGGAGAAGCAGAACTCCCATCCCTCCCTGCAAATTAACTTTATTTGCAACGGAGTGTGGAGATGTTCAAACCTATGAAAGCTCTTGAAACAGTGGAAGTTGTGATGAAGGACAGTTGGGAAGGACTGGTAGATTTATTTGAGCTATAGACTATTGTAAACTGGGTAGTTTGCCAAAGACAAACACTGGGAGAGAGGCAGCTGGGAAAGCCTGCCTGTGGTCAGAACAAATCTAAAACACTGACCTCGGGAACTCTCCCTTCAAAGTGCTAAAATCTGATTAGATTAGTCTGTGAGGCAAGTTATGTCCCCAGGCACTATCGAAAACAGAGCAATCAGCCTGCAATTAGCAGCTCTTAACAACTGGGAATGGTCAGGAAAAGTGACAGTCAAAGAAACAAAGGCAAACAGGGCTGGCAGGAATTTTGTAGGTAAGTAGGACAAGCAGGTGGAGGAGACCAGACAACAGGATCAGGCAGTTTAACAGGAAATGCTCTTCTCTGTAGCATCGTATTGATTGCTGAAGCTTGAAGTCAAGCTAAAATTTAAGGGCCTGTGGGAAGGAAAGCAAATCCACTAAAGTTCAGTCAAACCAAGTCAGTTGGTTAGTTATTAGTAATTGTGAGCACTGGGTAACAACCAACAATTTGTACATCTAGGAGTTGTCAAATTCATATCTCAAGAACTAACAGAGCAATAGGCATTCTGAGAGGGACTTTTAAATCATTTATGTTTAAGTTTCCTCAGGAATATTAAAGAAAAACTAGAAATGAAAGTTAAAAATATGCAGAATATCATGGCTAGAATCTATTAGACACTAAGATGCACAAATTTACAATATTACAAAAAGGAGCTATTTTGATAAAAAATAAAATAAAATGTCTATAAAATAAAACTTATAGTCACTATAAGGAAAGAATTACCTAAAATAAGTAAGTAAAACAATAGCTTAAGAGAAATTTAATGAATAGTTTTAAAAATAATGACAATAACACACTGGGAGAAAATAATTAGAACATACATAACAGGGAAAGGATTACTATATAAAATATATAAAGCTTAATGAAACAATATAGAAAATTGTACAAGAAAAAAGTGACAAATCAAGAAAAGAAAGAATAAAAAGCCAACAAATATGTAAAAATTATAATGTAAGAAAAATTAAAACAAAAGCACCATTTCTCATTTACTATACTAGAAAAAATTAAAACCATTTTTTATAAATATTAGTCAAGATTTAGGATAATAGATCTATTATAATATTCTTTGTTGGTATAATCTTTGTATAATCTTTGATGGTAAAACAATTGTTGCCACTTTTCGGGAATAATTTAGCATTATCTATTAAAATTTTATATGTGTATCATTGCCCTGATATTTCTGCTTCCAGGGATATATTTAATAAAATTCTCTTTTAAGTATGTAAAAATATGCACAGTGTTTATGACAATAAAACCATCAAATGATCTAAAGTCTCAGCCATAAAAAGATTTTAAGAAGGTAATTTTTAGAATATAATTTCACAGTAATGTTTACATGCCTGTGGTTTCTCAATGTGTTTTTTACCTCTAATTTAGTTGCTTTTCTCTATGTATGCATATTATCAAGACAGAAAACCAATGGGTTATACTAATGTGATTCTTTTGAATCAGGGAGTCACAAAATGCATCTCAACTAAAAAACATTTAATTATAGTAATAATAAGATTATTATTTTACTTATTAAACTTATTAACTTATTACAGTTATTACATATCCTTTGAAGACCTTAAATATTTATGTAGTAGTCAATGTTTTATCTATAATGGCCACTAAATTGAAACATTCATTTTAATATATGTGGTTTTAATCATAAAACCCAGAGCAGCCAATTCCAAACTTGAGAAGCCTTTATGGAGCCCTGGAAACTGAGTTATTTATCAACACAACATGAAAGGCATATTTTAAGAATGCAAAAATTAAATTTAAAGATTCAATATGATGTAAAGTCTAGATATTTTGAAACATTGTCTGATTTTTCTGTCTTGCTGGTTACTGCATACAGATAGCTGAATTATAAAGACTTTTTTTGCCTCAAGCAATAGATATTTAAAAATTATGAACAATGCTTTTGCATTGGGAGAGAGAGCAAAACTGAAGGAAACTTGAAGCATAAAATTTGCCTAATGGATTCAATGCACCCTAAATTTCCCAAATCTGACAATTCTTCTCTAGGTAGGTAGAGCTAGGAAATCACAAGGAGAAAGGTAAAATCTTCTATGTTGGTAGGTCCCTGGGTATGTGGAAATTTGAACATTAATCCATTAGTTTAGGGAGGATGAGTGTGTTGAAGAGACTGGACCCAATCTGATAGGTGAAAAGATTTCAGGAAGATGAAATACCTAAGTGTCAATATACAGTAGACAGTGTCTTAAGTGTCTTCTTAGTCAGCTGTAACAAGTTTCCTGCGGGCCAATGAGGTCCTGAAGAACCTATTAATCCCAGGTGCCAAAATGTCCACTGAAGAATCTAGGAAAACTGATATGTCTAAATAGACCAAATGACCAAAAGAGACCTTGCTTCATAGAATGAGGAAAGACACATCAGTAACCTGCCTCTACCTATAATTGAGAAGGCTGAGGAAAGGTGGCCATATATGGTGTCGGCACCACAGGGAGAGACAACAACAAAACCTCATCCTTCAATATTCTCCCTACACCACCATGTGCCTCAATACTGTATAATATTTAGGACATTATTTGGAAAGATATCCCCCATGCAATTTTCTGAAATTATTTTTTAACTTAAACTGAGTAAGAAAAACAATACATCCTATAGAATATACTTCAGAACTAAAAGTGATAATATTTTATAATTGGTGATAGTACTTATAGGTAAAGCAAATAAAATGTGGAAAAGTTACTTCTTTTTTTCCCAAAGAATATAATGGACAGACAGATAGATCGATAGATATGATATTAATAGATAGAGAGAAAGAGAAGCAGAAAGAAAACAGACAACAAAGGTCTTCTTTTTCTGAATTCCACATATTTTCTTAATCTCTCCTATTGCTGCTGGTCCCACTTCCTTTCCAGAAGAAATGTGCTTTGATTTCTTTCTAAGGTAAATGAACTAGTTTCTCACACATAGAGTCTGTTTATTCTTCTTAACTAATTCAGATTTAATGATCCTGAAAAATTGTTCAAACTTGTTCAAGGACCATCTATCAAATCAAAAGAGATGTTTCTTTTTGGAAATGAAAAAATGTCTGCATGCATTTATGTTATTGTATTTATGCCTTTTGAGGAAATGTTGCATGGGGGTTGTTAATAATGGACTTTTTACATATTTTACAATCCAAGGGGTCCAGTTTTTCTAATGATGATAATTATCATCATCATTTTCAGTGCACATTTTATTCGGTAATGTGATAACAATTCTATGAGAAAGTATTATTTAGCTTTATCCTCCAGAAGAACAAATTGTATGTAACACAGATTATATCACTTGCCTAAGACCATCCAGCTAATAGAGTGGCATAGATGGAATCAAAATTGAGAGGGTATCCATAGCTATTATACAACCCCATTTCGATGCACTCAAACAAAATAATATAGTTCTATAAAGTTCTATGTATAAAAGTATATGCCACTTTGTAAATGTTAACTTATTTATTTTTTTCTGTATTGTTTGAACAAACCTTATTCTTCTAACTTCTGTGTTGAGAATAGTCTGCGAGGGAGTAACAGCAGAAGGGGGGATACTACAACAGCAGAAGGGAAACTATGAGGATAATCAGAATTGGGACAACTTTGAATGGACCCGGGTGGTGCTAGTGAAAAAGTAGTGAGAAGTGGTCAGATTCTAGAGTATTTTTAAAATAAAATTTATCAATAGATTGAGAATGGAGTGTGTGAGAAAGACAGCAATTGAGCATAGTGATGGGATTCATTCCTAATCGCCCAGGTAGGTAGGCAAGATTTCTATGGAATGAGCTGGGGATACTTTGGAAGGAGTAGGTCTGGGGTCAGGAGAGGGGGCAGCAAAGTGCGGGAGTTAGTCTTGGGCACAGTATAGTTGAGATGCTTACTGTGCTTCTGAATTGCTTTGAATTTATTCAGGAAACAAAAATTTGATATAGAAAATAGAACTACATTTGATATAGAAAATAGAACTACATTTGATATAGAAACTGGGATTTATCCTGATATTGGATGACTTGGGCCTTTGGGTACAATGATCGAGGAAATCATTATTAAAGATCAGGGAAATTGTAGCTAGAAAATGAACCAAGCAGACACCAAAAAACTGAAGCCCATAGTTTTTAAGCATTCACTGTGAAATTTTCAAATCTCAAGTGATTGTCTCAGTCTGCAGGAATGGATCAGGTAGATAATCATCTTCACTCACCTGGCTGCCACTCCCATTAGAGAACAATTATCTTATTTTTCTTTTACCATCCAAATATTTCATAAGCTCTTCTCATTGGCAACTCTAATTCAGATCTATAAAGGGAAGTAGATGCCAGGAAATGTACCTCTTAGCTCTTCCTCACCATGCAGAGGGGACCTCAGAAGGGGACTTGGTGATGCCATGTTGGGAAAAAATAATCCAGTACGACATCCTGATCAAAATATCTAGTTAAGTAGCTGAATAGAGCAGTCTGTTTGTAAGGGAATTAATTAATATTACCATTGTAAACTTAGTAGTTGCATTGGTTTCCTGGGGCTTGTATAACAAAATATTATAATCTATGTGGCATAAAACAAACAAACAAGCAAGCAAACCTATCTCACAAATCTAGAACACAGAAGTGCGAAATCAAGGTGTCATTAGGGTTACCAGAATTCTGAAACTCTGGGTAGAATCCTCCCTCGTCCCTTCATAAATTCTCATGAAAGCTGTCAATCCTTGATTTTCCTTGTCTGGCAGCTGCATCAAACCATTCTCTGCTTCTGTAATCACATGGTATTCTTCCTGTGTGTCTCTGTCTTTACAAGATATTTTCCTCTACTCATAAGGACACCAATCATATTATATTAGGGTCCACCCTAATATATCTTAACTTGATCGATTTAATTAGTAGGGTCTGCAAAGACTTTATTTCCAAATAAAGTAATATTCACAGTCACTGTGGGTTAGATCTTCAACATATTTGGAGAAGGGACAGCACAATTCAATTCATAACAGTAGACTTCAGAGTTCTGAGAGTATCCAAAGCCATTAAGACTGAGGAGGAAAAAAAAAAAAAAAAACATGAGGAGTGAATTTAGGTAAGAAAGAGAAGTGGTCCAAAGATTTTCATCTAGTGTGCCGAAGAGAAAAGAAAGGATCAGCAATAATCTCTGAAGGAGATTAAGAAAGAGTGATTATTGATGTAGAGGGGTATGTTACTAGTGTTTTATTGCTTCTGTAACAAATTACCACAACCCAAATGATAATTTGGCAAAGAAATATCGTGACACATTTACAAATCTTTCAAATGTACTTTGCGGCATTATCAAAATTTTATTTTTGATATGTACATTATTCAAATTATTATACAATTGTGATTATAAAACATAAATTGGAGGCTCTTCAAAATTTATAAATAAAATAATTAAGTTGCTGGCTTTGAAATGAAAATTAACATATATGTCTAATATACAAATATCAAATAGAAATTATATTATGGATGATTATCTCAGTGTATTCTTGTTTTTTGTTTTTGTTTGTTTGATTTTTAGAAATTTAATTATCTTGTTTTCAAGGTACTGAATGGTTTTCCATAAACATACACAAGAAAATTTTAAAAGTATAATGAAAACCTATCGTGTATTCATCACCTCTATTTTGAATTCTTTTGAATGCCAAATGAAATTTTGCTTGTTGTTATTCCCTAATATTTCAAAATAATGTAAATTCAGTCTTATTATGAGTTTTTAAACTGCATCACTTCACTCTATATTGCACAAATATGTCTACATGTAGTTGTGAAACTAGTTAGAGCTTCTCACAGAATATGTAATTAACTAATGTTAAAGATTGCTTTCTTTCTCTGAATATATTAACATGATGCAAATACATTTTGCTACAAAAATGTCTAAAGACTATTCTGCCATATTTTAGTACTATCCAAATAATTGAATGCATTAAGAGTCTAGGAATTTCAGCAAGAATCTGCATTAATCCCCACCATGCCTGAATTACACTTATAGCAGAAACCCTGAAGGACTTTGTGCTCTTAATTACTGCTCCCTTATTTCTAGATATAGAACTCCCCCGGTGATGAGCAACTGAAGAAAAATCCATCACTAGGCACTCTTAAAGTTTATAATCATTACCAGTGACCTTTCCATGAACCCAAATTTAAGGACATGTTAAAGAAAAGACTGTACAAATATAACATTTAAGAAACTAACTTAATTATAAAAGTAAACATTAAGATAGTCAACTTACTTGGCATAATAAGCAATTCTTACTAGGAAATAATTCAGTATAACAAAGGAAAAATTTTTGTTTCTGTCCTTAAACTGAATCTTCTCAACAGAGACTTTTTTTTCAGCGCTAATTTTAAGACATTATTGAAAGACAGTTATGGTAGCATTTTCTTTAGTTAGAAAATTACTTTTTAAAAGATTTCTTAAGAGTTTAATATAAACATTTTACTTTTTAATTCTCTGATAAATATTTATAAATTTAGACAATCTTGATTATGGTCTCATTGTCCTCCCCTGAGCTCTTAAACTCGTTTTATTCCCAGCATGTGTTTGAGAGATGACAATCCCAGAGTCTCTAAGAATCTCCGAATTATGAGCTTGCAATAGATTTGATATTGCTCAGTCCAGACTTCTGCATGTTTGACTTTGTAATGCATCATTTAAGTCAAAATTTTTTCTTTGCCATTCTTCTGTACCGTCAACACTTCTATACTGTTTCCTACACTGTGCACAATGAGATTTCAGTCTTTTGTAACCTTCCTCTAGTATAGGTGGTTTCAACTCCTGTGAGCAATAAATTTAATAATTAGTGGATATTCATGAGGTTATTTCAATGTATATCAAACTCCCTGGTGCCTAAAATGTATTCAAATTTTGTCAAATGCGTCTATAATTCTAACCAACTTCACAGTATTGAGAAAATAATAAAAAAAACTATGGATTCTAATTTCTTCTCATTAGAAATAGAAACTTTACTCCTGATATTCTTCTTCTTGATTTCAAAACATCACTGAGACACTTTGTTTCCAAATGCCATGAATTCATTTTTCCATTTTGTTTCTACTTCCTTCTGTTTTGATGTTATAAACCTGTTATCAATATATTAAACGTCTATAAATTTTTATGTGAGCCTCTTTCTTTTTTTTTTCCTTTATTTCATCATATTATGGAAGTACAAATATTGTTAGGGTTACAAATATTGCCCCTGCCCCCTCCCTCCCCCGATATGTCCAATCCCCTGGTAGTGTGCATGTGAGCCTCTTTCTTATAGGTAAATATACTTGTGTTTCAAATAGCAGAAAGTTAAATCAAACAAATTTTAACAAAACATAAGGAAGGGGGGATTGGATGGCTCAGGTCAGTGAACCACTGGACCACCAGGCTAGAACTGCAAAAGTGACATCTGCAATCAGGGACTTGAACACCATAACACTCCATTTTTACACCTTGCTTTCACATCTCTCACATTGTCAGAATTGTTTTCTCAGCAGAGATTCTCCATAAGCCAAGAGATATGACTGCCTTAGGTTGCTATTTTAAAATACAACTTTGGAGGAGTTACCAGAAAGTCTAGATTTACAGTGAGTTAATAGTTAATCCTTGGCTCCCACTGACTTACTACAAACATTGAAATATAACAAGCAAATTATTTATGTTGATAAACAGAATATTGTAGTAACACATAATTGTAGTAAGTAATCATTTCGAGTATTATTTTGTCATATAAAAGTACCCTCATGATAGTAACACTTTTTAATTTTCTTGCTTAAAGGCCTTTTCCCTCATAGCCAGGTAAAATGAAACTTTAGGTACTAGTATCTAAATTCTTTGAAAAAAAATATTTTAGCTGTTTTTTTTAATGCAAAATACCTACTGTGTATAGACATATTACAACAATGTTACAACATATTATGATGACAAGTCTCTTTTCCTTCAACATAGCCACCAGTGTCACTTCACTTTAGATCCCTAAAGTAGACTTGTATGAACATGGTATGAAGTGGGGCCAAATCTGACTATTGACACTAACTATAGAGTGATTAGTCCTCTTCACAGACATGTCAAGATTTTTTTTCTGCAATGAAACCTAGAAAAGGATGGATATATGATATGACTAGATAAATGTTTTAAATGGACATATAATTTATATGAATGTTTAAAGTCATTTTTTGCCTCTTACATGTCCCAATTATCAATTGAAATATAATTTTATGAAAAAGTTACTAATCGGTACTGTATTTCAAATAGTATATTTTGATTGACTTTTTTTCAGATAACTTACAAAAGCAGAATTAATGTTGCAAAAAATCTGTTATATAATAAGTGTAGTCAACAGTTTTTCTTATTGATATATAGCAGTTGTACATATTTTGGGGGTCCATGTGATATTTTGGTACTGGTATACAATGGGTAATGATAAATTCAGGGTCATTGAGATATAAAAACTAGATACAATAAGCTTTAAAAATGAATATAAAGTGTGTAGGGCCCATGGTAACTTATCTTATATAAAATGCATTGGTATAAAAAATGATTTGCAATAGTAAAATCTTTTATGACCAATTGTTTTGTCAATATAATCTCTATTATTAATATAACTAGACAATATTTTATATTCTATAGTATTACTTGAACCAACTATAATTCGCATGAGTAGAGGACCTTATTTTAAAAGTCTCCAATGTCTATAATAGTACCTAGCACATAGTATATACTGAATTTGAATCTATTATCCCTTTTCCATGCTATATTTTCATAGGGGGCAGAAGGATGTATTGAAATATACTTCAATTTAATATTAGTTAAAACGTAATAATCATCACTTTAAAACTTAATAATCATCACCACATCACATAATAAATATCTAAGTGAGAATATTAGAGGTGAGGTAACATCTAAAAAGATATTGTATTTTTTAAAGGCGTTAGTGATCTTTAGACTGCATTAATAATTAGAAGAGTCTACAAAGAACTGTTGCAATGTGCAAGGCTGACTATAAAATGAGTAGTGAGTCAAATATTTTAAGTACTGCTAAGCATCACCAAAAAAGATAAGTGTCTACTATAGGATGTGGGAAAAATCATCATTTCTCATAAAGGGATTAAAATCCTGTGTTTCTGCATTGTGATTTATTTATTGAGTTGTTCCTTCTAAGGTGAATAATATTGCAGTTCAAGATATACCAGAAAAGTGTTTCTGATAGCTTAAGTGTTTGTTGAAATATTTAGTACAATTTTACAAGTTTTGAATATCTTTCTTAATTCACCTCACCGATGTGTTTCCATTTAACTTTACCTTTTATCTAGCTCCCATGATGATTTTCTAATTACAATATAAAAAATCTTCTATGACCCAGAGAGAACACATACATCAAATAAGTTCCTCATCAAAAGAGGGCAATAACGGAGATTAGAGAGTGATTTAGTTTAATTTCACTTATCTTAATTCTTTCGTTGATCTAACAAACATGTTAGCTATTTTTTATGAATAAGGGACTTGAGTGGACCTTGATGATATTAAGAAATATTAAATTATTGTCTGAATTTTAAGATGCATAAGTTTTAGTGGGATTAATAGTTAAGCCCATAGTGATTATAAAACAATTTTACAAGTGCAATGCTGATCATAGAAAATGGAGACTGCTCAGATCAAAAGACCAATGCCATATTTGAAAATTAGCTGCAGTTAGTTACACAGAGGAAAGGTCTGAGACATTTCAGGACAAGGGAACATTTAAAAAGCCTGACTCAAAACAGTGTGTAATATATTATATAACATATTATATTTTTTTTTATTAAAAGAGTATTGTGAGGACATACCCTTCTATTAAAGAATAAGATCTGACATGAATCTCTGTCTTCAGAAAACCACTATGAAATTCGATATGATACAAAAAACAACACTGGTGAACAAAAAGATCTAGATTTCAGTACAGGTTATATGCTCAGAGGAGGGGAGTTTTACAAAGCACAGGCCAGCTTTTTATGGATTTTGTCTGGAGGTCAGGTACCTTATAGCATACGAGGTATAGCAGTGGTAATGGAAATCCATTCATTGTTGTGTGGGAAATAAGAGAACTGAAAATGAAGAATTGATGGCTGCTGCAGAGAGAGGCAAAAATTGTGAAAAGTATACAAAAAAGGAGATGCCCAAATTTTGTCTACCATATCTATCTGACCCTTGAATTATGCATGTGCAGAATAGACTAAAAAAATTTAGCTAAAAAAATTGTATATCTAAAACAAGACAGTAGATGGGGCCAAGAAACTGGCCCACAGTTTCTATGATCAGCATTGTACTTCTAGAATTGTTTTATAATCACTATAGGCTTAACTATTAATCCCACTAAAACTTATGCATCTTAAAATTCAGACAATAATTTAATATTTCTTAATATCACCAAGGTCTACTCAAGTCCCTTAGTCATAAAAAATAGCTAACATATGTTTATTAGATCAATGAAAGAATTAAGATAAGTGAAATTAAACTAAATCATTCTCTAATCTCCATTATTGCCCTCTTTTGATGAGAAACTTATATGGTGTATGTGTTCAATGAAGATAATTGAATGCTGAAAAAGAGAAACACCTAACAACAGAGAAAAATCATATAATCTTATGTCTTAACAAGTTGCTATTCCTAATTTTCCTGACTTAGTCTAAAATTACTTGATGTATGAAAAACCAGGTAAATGGAAAACATTCTAAAAATAAGACAAAAAAAAGGTACCAAAACCAATAAGAAGAGGATGTCAATATTTTAAATAGCAGACAGCTATTATAACTAATTTAAATGATTAACACAATATGCTCATAATTAAGGGAAATATAGGAATTCTTAAAAGAGATATGAATGTTATAAGAGGAAGCACATGTAAATTGTAGACCTAAATAGTACAGTATCTGAAATAACAAATTCACTAGATAAACTTAACAGTTTAATGGAGATGACAGGGGAAAGACAAATTGATCTTAAAGGGAGAACAATAAAAATTATCCAGTATGAAGAAGAACAACAAAACAAAAGAAAACAAACAAACAAAAAAAGTGTAAATGAATGAACAATGAACAGAGCCATCGGGCCAGTTAGATAATATCAAAAAGTCTAAAATCTGTGTAACTGAAATCACAAAAGGAGTAAGAGATATTAGAGGGGGAAAAATACGTATAAATAAGTATATCACATAATTTGAAAATATAACTCCTGCAGTTTTCCCGCATTCTATTAAATAAATTTTCAGACTCAAATCATAAAATTTGATCAATTTTTGAGTTTGCTTTACATTTTTTGGTTTTGAAGAAATTCTCTCTCTCTCCCCTTCTCTTGATATATATATGTTTATGTATGTGTGTGTATATATGTATATGTATGTCTATATAATGTAAATGCATTTGTATATGTATACATGCATACATACACATGAGGTTTACTACTGTTAACTGACTAAAACATACACATTACAGCAGGAGTACAAGTATTAAACTGTTGATCAAGTCCATGTTTGTATACCCTACTCGCTATTGTTTTACCTTAACTGCCCTCTCCTTCCCATTGCTGTGTAACAGTTGAGCATGAGGCATCCACCATTACCTTATCTTATAGCTATAAGAGGCAACTCAGAAGTTGAGGCTCTGATTGAAAGATGCCATGTGGTTCTATTATTTCCAATATGAAGGTATCTATTATTTATTTTTCTTTTGATAAAAATAATAGTGTAAGTGTATCAAATTTGAAAGACTTTTAAAAGTGCCCATTATTAATCAATCTTAATTATCATTTACTACTATCCATGATATTGTTTGACCACTTGGCTGAGGTACTGCCATGGCTGGCCATTGTAAAAGTTTACTTTTCCATTTTAAATATATTATTAATCAATGAATACACCCATAAGTTTTACATCCATTTACTATCCTTGCTTTATTCAACTTATACATCAGGCTTATAGAGTTGGGTCTTTCTTAGTTATAACTTTGCTTCTACATTTATTTGTTGCTTTCTTCTTCAAAGAAGCAGTTTCCATAAAAGTGAATTTTAAACATATGATAGATCTCAGAGAGTGACTAGGAAACACATTAATGCGTCAGAGACCGAATGAGAGAGAGAGAGAAATTTTGAACCAACTGGAAAGTCTTTCTCAGAAGTAGCTCTGATGAATGAAAATCGACAGGAGTTTTCAAAGCTGCAGTGGAAGAATCAATACTAAGAGTTGTCAGAAAACCATTCAGTACTAATATGTCTAGATTTGGGAGCATCAGCACAGACTACTTAATGCCTTATTGAGGATTTAAATGAATAAAATTATTCTAGTTTTTGAAGAATAAATAGCTGGTTCTGTAATCCACATGCCTGGGAAATTTATAGAATTAAGGTGCTAAAGTAATATAAAGGATGAGGCCTACTGAAGAAATATTAGAAAGAAAAAAAAATAACACATCAAAAACTGAGTTGTATTTTGTATTGATAAATTATCTTTCTATGGGAATTATACTATCGAGTGAAAAGAAGTAAAAGATTCTTAACCAATTCATAATTTGGCAAACCTGGAATATAAATTACATTATTTAGACGAAGAAACTCACAGGAGATTACCAAAAACAGTGAACTGTAATAATAAATGATATACTTTTAAATGTAAACTAGGATTTTAACTTTTCCCTAAGTAGAAAACTGGAAAGAGTATTGCTTCTACTAAAATAACAATGAAAGCAAGATAATCTAAAAAAAAAAAAAATAAGATCTTCTTAAAGACATCAAAGATCTAAGGTTACAGAGCAAAGCAATAAGCTAAAATCTAAGGTAAGACAAATGCATGTACAGAGAAAGAGAGCCCAAGACTGGCTCACTAATGATGGAGAGGAAGGAGAAGATAGTACTGTCATGCACATGAATAAGAAAACTTCAGGTACAATTCCCAATTCATTGCTAAACACTGATTGTGGCTTAGCATGAGAGCTATAGAGATTCTTGAGATTTCGTAGAGACACTTGTGCTCTTCACCATGAAACTCCAGAAGGCACACATATGGAAGTTTGAAGAAAGTCGGGATCAAAACGCCCACCTGATATGGGCCTAGGAGGAGGTAGCAGCAGCCACAAAGGAGACGTGGAAATCTTTTGACAAAACTCCTCTCCTAAAGACAAAAGCTTGAGATTGAAAGTGGAAGAACATGTGGACCACAAGATACATTTTAAATGTGTTGGAGAAAAAAATAAAATTATGTCCGTACTGAGGGTGTGGTCATTTGCAGGCATACATAGAATTTACTTCAGTCTGCCAGTGAGTGTTGAGGATATTCTAAGCTGTCCTGGACATCCTTAGCTTTTAGTATACCTTGTTTTTCTTGCACTCAGAAATGGACCAGTGGACCCTTCTGATTGATCCTGCCTTTTTTCTAACAGGCTAGCACTTACTGAGCAAAAGCAGCAGCCTTAGCATGAAGAAAGGCACTCTGTGAGATAACAAGGCAAACTAATCAAGTGAAAAGTAAAAGATGCAGATTCCCAAATAAGCAAAGATAGAATGGATACCACTTTGGATCATTCTAAAATAATAAGAGATGATTTATTTCTTTTTTTCTTTTTTCTTTATTTTTATTTTTTTGAGACAGAGTCTCTCTTTGTTGCCCAGGCTAGAGTGAGTGCCATGGAGTCAGCCGAGCTCACAGCAACCTCAATCTCCTGGGCTCAAGCAATACTTCTGCCTCAGCCTCCCAAGTAGCTGGGACTACAGGCATGTGCCACCATGCCCGGCTAATTTTTTCTATATATATTAGTTGACCAATTAATTTCTTTCTATTTATAGTAGAGATGGGGTCTTGCTCAGGCTGGTTTTGAATTCCTGACCTCGAGCAATCCACCTGCCTCGGCCTCCCAGAGTGCTAGGATTACAGGCATGAGCCACTGCACCCAGCCGAGATGATTTCTTTAATACCTATAAATCTACAACTTAGATAAAAAAAATGGACAAATATCTTCAGAGAAAAATACTAAAGTTTATGCAAAAAAATAGTTTATGTGAATGGTCTTATATACACATAAGACTATGTATTTTTAGTTAAAAATCTGTCCATGAATGAAATCTTCAGGCCCAATATTGGGTATTTAATGAAGAAATAATATCAAGTCTAAGATTTATCCAGAAAGTAGAATAGGAGTGAACTCTTTCCCAAATTATTTTATAACAACAGCATTACTTTAATACCAAAACCAGAGAACAGGCTTACTTTCTTCATAAAGTCTTCCTCTCTATGTTGTAAGGTTTTGAATAGAATCTAGTATTGTGGAAAGTCATTTATAACTATTTTTACAAGTTCATGAGTTGCTTTTGGGTAAAGACTTAGCACCAGAATTTCCCACTTTGCCATTTTGATAATGTTACATTCATGGTCAGCATTCTCAATCACCTAATTTTTCCCCTTTTATGGCTGCAAATATTATAAATATGTATTGACTTGTTTATATCTTATCCCTCCAAAAGTACAACACAAATGTAGTGACTTTGTCCATTTTTCCTATCTATCGTAACTGTGCCAAGTGATGGTAATATCAACTATGCAGCTCTAAAATATAATAAGAAAGGAAAACAGGTGCCAAAAGTCAGAAAATGACCATGAAAAATTTAGCACTGAACTTACTTAGTAGTCCAGGGAAAATATTCTCCTTACGGTGTGGCTCTTAATTCTCAGTGACTCAGTTTCCAAGTGATTCTGCAATCCCCTGGGGTCTTGTTACTGCATGAATCCAATATGAGAGGAAAAAGAGAGTTGTAGAAGGCAAATTACTTCTCAAAAGTCTTTTTTCCAAAGGAGCAAAGATCATTTCTGCTTCTATCCAGTTAGTTACATGGGAAATATAGATCAGAAGAAGAGTGAATGGAGCTTGGTAAACAGCTAGTAATTTCTGCCATGCGATAGTTAGAGTTGGTTTCTTCTCAAGTCATTCCTGATAAAAGGTGAGTAGTTTCCCTAGGATAGAGCAAGCTGAAATGAAATCATATTTAACGGACAAGGAAGCTTTGAGGATTTGAGACCAATGAAGGCTAAACCAGCATCCAACTCAGGGAGCAAATACTTATAGGTTTTATTCCTCTTCCTGGCTTTATGTTCAGTATATAGTGACAGTGACTTGATAGTAGCACAAAACATAACAAATTCAATAACAGATATGTGCCTATAGCAAAAATAAAGGGCATCTAATACTGTTTTCTATAGATATTATTCACAATTCTCTCTAACACTATAATAAATATTTAAATATATTTTTACAAAGATAGTGTGTAGATGACTATAATATGACACATTAGATGAGCAATTAAATTTTTTACTTTAAAATTATACATGTTTTGTAGCTAAACCAACCTGAAAATTGATACTTGGTATAAAACACATTTAAATTTTAA
Organism: Mirza zaza; assembly: GCA_008750895.1. Lineage (NCBI taxonomy): Eukaryota > Metazoa > Chordata > Mammalia > Primates > Cheirogaleidae > Mirza > Mirza zaza. The sequence continues at coordinate 53,774 of VSMD01074214.1, read as the reverse complement.
TAATTTTTGAAATAGTTATTAAAGTCTTGATTGAAACTATTACCTACTGTGAAAATGAGAAAGGTTTTTAATTAGCTTTATTAAAACTGTTTAGATCATGATAAATGATGAAAATTCTTATTTTACTTTTGCTTGTTTTTATATTAGAATTTGTTTAGTGGAACTCATTATATAACTAGTTCACTTCAATTGTTTCAAAGTACATTTTACTGAAATACCTTTGATTAGAAAAATTCTGCTTTCAAAATGGAAAATCTCCTAAACTCTAAATGGCAATTAAATAAAATAGGTCAGGCTGATCCTCTGCCTTCAGGGATAGGAAGAATGGACCTGAGTCAAAATATTATGGAAAAAGAAGTGATGTGACATAAAGTCAGGCAGAGAATAAGACATGTTCATAAAGGTTTCATTAGAAACTTAAAAGTAAATTTCTTTGAGTCAGTGCTCAGAGGCTTAGACTATTAGCATTTGTACAAACAGTAGATTTTATATTATGTAGTTGAACAAATTAACATACGGTGCCAAGCATTTTCTATGTTATTCATTCCTCTTCTTTCTGTTCCAATTGCAGAATGAAATTGAGTTTTTCTGGACATTTTTTGTTGGAATCAATAGATTGTGTGACAACTGTCAGAGCATATAGCCCAGGGGTAAGAAGATTTGCTACAGAGGAGGACTGGCCCCCAAATGAAACAGGGACTCTCAGAAGTGGTATTTTAGTATCTGCTGATAATGGATTTCAAGGAATACTATTTTAATCTAAATATCTGTCTCCTGTCAACCGCTACCATCACTTCTGTCCCAATACAAATTACCTTAGACATCACAAATCATACTGAAGGATTCAAGGATTCTACTCTTCCTGGAGCATTTAGAGAAAACGGATTTTGACCCATGTCTGGTTCTGAGTCAGCCATTGAGATGCCCAATTGTCCTATGTTTTCTGGTTCTGATCAAACTGCTTGGAATACTTTGATTTTGCTGATCCATGAGGTCTGTATATTGCAGTGACTTGTTTCCATAATTTGGATGTTCTCATTCATCTAATGGCCACATTGGAGAGTTGATGTGGAAAAATCACACCACTTTATTAACAAATTCTGGCTTCCCTAGACCCCCATCACCTTTAGTTTGTTCTAGGTGGCAGGCTTTTAGAGAAAGGTGAGGCACAGTATATGAGAATTTCAGCATTATGCAATATATGTGATATACTTCCACTTTCCTAGTTGCTTGAGCACATCTAGCTCTGCCATCCCTAGGCACTCAGCCTATAATTGAGAATCTCCAGGTTATTCATGTGAACAATTCAGGCGTTCTGCTTCTGTGTTCCACCTTGAGAAATACAATAAAGATATTTTGAATCACAACTTTTCTGAGCTTCCAGGGTCAATCTCTTTATCAGGGTGGTGGAAGAGTAATTGCGGTTGGTTTTGGCATTGTTGAATTTTCCATTTGATATGGAATACATTCTCATATAAATGTGGCTATGTTGTGTGTCATTTTAATGTGCATTTCTAATTTTATGGTTTTTTGCTAATGACTTATTACTTGCTGTTTATTTTATATTTATTTTAGGCTATGGAAATGATGTTAGACAAAAAGCGAATTCCAGCTATTTTCTTACTCAAGTTCAAAATGGGTTGTAAAGCTGCAGAGACAACTCAAAACATCAGCAGTGCATTTGGACCAGGAACTGCTAACCAAGGTACAGTGCAGTGGTGGTTTAAGTAGTTTTGCAAAGGAGATAAGAGCCTTGAAGATGAGGAGAGCTGTGGCCAACCATCGGAAATTGACAACAACCAGAGCAATCATCGAGACTGATCCTCTTATAACTACAGGAGATGTTGCTGAAGACCTTAATGGTCATTTGGCTTTTGAAGCAAATTGTAAATGTGAACAAGCTGGATAACTGGGTGCCTAAGGAGCTGACTGAAAAAAAAAATCATCCTTTTTAATTGACAATTTCAATGTCATCTCTTATTATATATAACAACAGCAAACCATTTCTTGATCATATTGTGACATGCAACGAAAAGTGGTATTAATTGATCAACATTTAAGTGGACATATAGTAGTAACATTCATTGGGTGTAGAGCAGGTAGGAGGGGGGAGGACGGGATGGGTATATTCACACCTAATGGTTGTGGTACACACCATCTGGGTGATGGCCATGTTTGAAACTCTGACTCGGATGGGGCAAAGGCCATATATGTAACCTAAACATTTGTATCCCTATAATATGCTGAAATAAAAAAAAATTAAAAAATTAAAAAAAAAGAAAAATGGATTTTATAGGACAACTAGGGATGACCAGCTCAGTGGTTGGACCAATAAGAATCTCCAAAGCATTTCCCAAAGCCAAACTTGCACCAAAAAAGGTTGTGGTCACTGTTTGGTGGTCTGTTGCTGGTCTGATCCACTACAGCTTTCTAAATCCTGGCGAAACCATTACATCTGAGAAATATGCTCAGCATATTTCAATAAGATGCACCAAAAACTGCAATGCCTGCATCCAGCATTGGTCAATGGACAGAGCCCAATTCTTCTCCACAATGCCTGACTGCACATCACACAACCAACGCTTCAAAAGTTGAACAAATTGGGCTATGAAGTTTTGTCTCATCTGCCATATTTATCTGATCTCTCACCAACCGACTACCACTTCCTCAAGCATCTCAACAACTCTTTACAGGGAAAACACTTCCATGACCAGCGGAATGCAGAACATGCCTTCCAAGAGTTCGTGGAATCCTGAAGCAAGGATTTTTACACTACATGAATAAACAAGCTTATTTCTTGTTGGCAAACATGTGTTGATTGTAATGGTTCCTTTTTTGATTAATAAAGATGTGTTTCAGCCTAGTTATAATGATTTAAAATTCAGTCAGAAACCACAATTACTTTTGCACCAACCTAATATATCCACTTGAGCTCATAACCAGATAAATTCTCAATTATATATATATATATATATTGCATATATATATATATATATATATATGCAATCTCAGTATTCCGTGTATACTAAGGATATATATTAACTTTGGATTTTAAATAATTTTAAAATGAACCACTTTCATTTTATTTTAAAATTTTTAGCAATGTCTCATAGAATTGGACTCTCCTTTGACTCCACAACTAGTTTGTTATAGGAGCAGATAACATATGCTATTGTTCTTTACACTGTAAGCCAGCAGTTTTCAACTGGGGGTATCTGGTAGGTAAAGGATAAGGATGTTACTAAACATCCTATAAGGCACAGTATAATCCTCCACGACAAAGAATTTTCTGTCCCAAAATGTTAACAGTGCCAAGGTTGAGAAACCGTGCTGTAATTAACACATGTGTCCTCTATTACAATCCTCCAGATGAGAGTCCTAGATGCAGATCTATGTAATACATTTTGTGACCTTGTATATTTAAATATTTATTAGCATAAATTTATTAGCATAAATTGATAATGGATATTTTGGTCAAATAATGATTATGTAATTAGGAATACTTTGCATATAAGTAACACTTTACAGATTAAATGCCATCTTTTAAATTCTTATTTTATAGAGTGAGAATTTCTTAGAGTAAGAATTCAACAAAGTAAGACTTAAGATACTGTTTTCTCTATATTTAGAAAAAGAGAATATTTACTGCAATGTTAGATGTAACTAAGCCCTAGCTAGCTTTCAGTCCATTTCCTTGCTTTCCAGATGCAAAAGCTAAAAAGATGTAAAGCAGTTTTCTCAGAGTTATTTAACACATTGCTAGATAATATAAGAATAAATACAAAAGAAGGATCGCCTTTTTTAAAGACAATCCATTTCAAGAATGAGTGTACCCAACTCTGTGTGAGGAATGGATATTATCTACTGATAGCTGTCCCCTCCTGCTCTTCCAACCTACTCCAGCTACACTAGAGAATTATCCATAGTTGATGTGAGCCTTCTTATCCAGGGGGTTTTTATTCACTCAACCTTTGGAATAGCTGATAGCCAATGGTTCACTAATATGGATATACAAAAGCCTGACTTCTTTGAGTAGGTTAGTCAAGCCTCTTCCTTGTTAGACAAGGACTGACAGCAAGGCATGCTATTACAGAATAGAGCTCCCTGGCAGCAGTTATTATCATAGGATACTAGCAATTCAAAGGCCAAGTAGCAACATTAATAAACAGAAATAAGGTGGCTATATGTACCATAATGGGCAACAGATTCAAAATGAGAGCTTCTGACCTGCCAGAATTTATGGAGATGATAATATAATATGACATTTCTAGGAGCAAGTAAAATAGGTAGTCAACAACAATATTGCTTTTGTGTAAGCACTCAATTGCTACAATGGTAGTCATAATCCTCTGTCCAGTTTTCAGACCTATCTACCTAAGGAAAGAACTGGCCCAAGAAAAGATTAGGTTCTCATAAAGAAACATTCTTTAAACATTCTAGCAAGGGCACATGATATTGACTCTTCCAGTGCTTCTCTAAGTGAATTAAAGGAGCAAGAGCTATGCCTTATATCAATCAATATTCTCTGGTAATCATACACCGAGGAAAGCAAACTATCCAGGTCTTTTAAGAATCTTTCATTGTAGAGTTGATACTGATGCCTGGGAATCCAAAGTGCTATCATAGCACCCCTATTAGATTAGGGTTATATAAGAGTCAGATTTAAAAGAATTCTTGACTCAGGTCCATTTCACTGTGGGTCTACTAGATCCATGGACCTACATTGCAGTAGTTTGCTGAATATATAATTGGAACATATGTACTTAACAATTGGAAGATCACTCTGGTTTGTTGCCTTACCTGCACAGTAAGAGCTATTATAATAGAAAAGGCTAAATAAAGTACCTTAAAAGTGACCTATCATCTTCATCAAAATATCAATAAAAATAATTGTGTTCTATGGTAATAAGAGAAATTAGTTCCACCCATAAAGTTCTTAAAATTTCATGTTCTTCATCATATTTTTATTTCACTCATCAGTCTGGCATTTGCAAAAACCAGATGGACAATGACAGATGAAAGTGGAATACCACAAATATAATCACATAGTAGCCCCAAATGCAGCTGTTGTGCTGGATATGTAATCTTTATTAGAGCCAGCCAAAACAATCTTGGCTACTAGCAAGCACTTTTGCCAGGCAAGTGCATTTTTCCATACCTAGCAGTGTGGAAAATTATATGAAATTGTATTCACATTATACGGAAAACCTCTTGGTCTTACCCCCCTGAAAAGTTCATTATTTTCCTCTCTGTCATAATCTAACATGACAGAATCTAGACCACCTGGAATTTCTATAAACAATTTCTACAAACAATGCCATAATGATAATTGAATCTGATGAGAAAAAATGGCAACTAATCTGGTTGTCCTGGTAAGATACATGTACTTGAGATAAGGGATATAACGATTCCAAAGGTTCACAGACCTACCACATTGGTTAAGGTTCTTAGGGCTCAATTGTCTAGGACACTCCAGGAAACCCGCTTTAAAGTAAAAGGTAAGTTGCCATACCTTGCAACCCTTGCCATTAAAAAGAAAGCCAGTTCCATCCACGTTGTTGCAAATGGCTGGTCTTCTTAACACTTGAATTTAGAATGTTCTACTTTTGAGAATACTGTTCTGACCTATTTAATAGGTATACTGAAGACTGATAATTGTGAATTGAGTTTAGAGTAAGAAAGGGCTCTGCAGGAGGTATAGCTGATTATACAAGCAGTTCAGCAGTTTGGGCTATATGATCTCTCAGACCTAAGCTACAACAAGTATCTGTGATAGGAAAATGCTACCTTAAATTTCTGACAAGTCACATAGCAGGCCTCTAGATTTCTAGTGCAAAAAGCAGAATACCTCCTGGAATGCTTCTGGTCCCTTGGAGGATACAGAGCATCTGACCATGGACCATTACATGATCATGTAGCCAGACTTGACCATCATGGCTACTGTCAAACTCACCAAGTTATAAGGTCAGAAAGCAATTCATTGTAAGATGGAAATGATTTTTCCCATATTGCACTCAAAAATATACAGCGAGCATACAGAAGCTGTATAAAGTGACCCAAACCCTATCCTATGTCAATTACCACTGCTATATTGACATCTCTTTTTCAGCTTTCACTTGTGGCCTCACGGAGGATCCTTATGACCAAGTTACAGTGGAAGTGCTGAGATCAGGGATGAGACAGTTTAATATGCTGTCCAGACCAAAAATGGGCAGCTGTTTCCCTACACCCTTGCTCCAGGATGACCCTAAAAGAATTTTAGATAGTGAACCCAATAATCTACCTTGTGGGAAAAGAGAAGTGACTCCAGTAAGAATAGATGTGGAATCATAGATAGTGGGAAATAGCTTAGCCAACTAGATGGTCAGGGATATATACAGTAGAGGTACGTGTATTGATCAGATTGTGAAAACTCTGTACTACTCACTAACAAAAGGAAAAAAAAAACACTAAAAAACATGTGAGATAGCCAAGAGTGACTTGGCCAGTTGATATTAACAAACCGTAATTTTATGTGCTCAATTCATGAAGTAAATAGACTGGCAAAAATAGGTGTGCATGGGACTAAAATATGAGCTTCTGCTCCTCAATGTTGATCTACTTACTACTGCTGAAGAAGATATTACCTACCAGCAATAAAGCCTGTTGGTGAGACCTCCAAATAGTTTCATCCCTTGAGGAAGCCAGGTAAACATGAGGTGGCAAGTTGATTGTATCAGATCTCTTCTATTCTGGAATGCAGAGTTATTCATCCTTTAATAGATGTGAATTTGACAGATATCCTGGCTGTGTTTGCTGACCCACCTCCCCAGGGCTTCTCACAGTGTACTATCCAAGGACTAATAGAGTGTTTAATTAATTGACAAACAATTATGCCAGGGTACTAATTTTACAAAAGAGGACATGAGAAAGTAGGCACATTGCCATCAGATCCACTGGCTATCTTGATAGAATAGTGTAGTGACATTTTTTCTTACCATCTTAATTATTTTTTATTGTACATTTTAGTGACATCAAGTACATTCACATTGTTGCATAACTATCATCACTGTCCATATCTAGAACTTTCTTATCTTCCCAAACTGAAACATCATTCCCCCAAATAATAATTTTCCATTGTTCCTTTCCCTGTGCTGGCAACAACCATTCTACTTTCTGTCACCATAAATTAGACTATTTTAAGTACCTCAAATAAGTTCAAGCATATAGTATATGTCCTTTTGTGACTGGCATATTTTAGTCAGCATGTTTTTAGTGTCTTTGCATGTCGCACCATATGTTATTTTGTTTATCCATTCATCTGTCAATCTTTTTGAGTCTTTGCTTTCTTTTAGATATATACGCAAAAGTGATTATATAGATTATATGGTAATTCTATGCTTTTTTGGGGGAGGGAGGAACTGCTACAATGTTTTCTCAGGAATTGCTATTTTTTCTAATTGTAAAATTAGAAAATAATTTTCTAATTTTGCACCATTGTACATGCCCATTGTACATGCCCACCAGCAATGTATAAGCTTTACAATTTCTCCACATCCTTGCCTACCCCTCTTATTTTCTGTGTTGTTTTTTATTATTATTTTAATTGACATATAATGCTTTTATATATTTATGGAGTACAGACTGATATTTCTCTACATGTATGCAATGGGTAATGATCAAATCAGGGTAGTTAGGTTATTCCTCACCTCAGCTAAACAAAGGTACACAGAGTGGGATAGTGGACATTGGAGATTTGGTTTACAAGGTGGTAAGGTGGTGGAGGAGGAGTAAAAAGTTACATATGGGGTACAATGTACACTACTCAGGTGATTGGTACCCCAAAAGCCCAGACTTCACCACTATATACGCATACAATAGAATTCAATTTGTAACCCCCAAAATCTATTAAAATAAATACGAAGGAAAAAGAAAAGACATGTGGATAGGTGATTGAATAGGTAAGTAATAGAACTGTTAGATGTGTATATGGATATAACAGAAATTACAATTATAATTACATGTTAAACTGCTTGAAGCTACTTTATGCCTAAGTTTAAAATGAAATAAATAGAGACAATCCATCTGACTCTAATAAAATAGAATTCCTTGTAAAGTTACCTACTTTGATGCATTTCAATGGAGTAATTGTTAGACAATGTTTAAACTGTATTCCACATTTCATATTTTATTCAGGTTTTCTGCTACTTGACTTTGCTATAACTTCCAGATTTTATCAATTTGTATCCCACCATAAAATTGTTAATTTTATCTTGTTATTTTGACCTTATTTTAGCTTTTTAATGTATTTATTTTCATTTCCTCATGTTGTATTTGTATTTCTGGGGTGTGTGCATATGTGTGTGTGTTCCTTTTTTTATTGCAAAGTTTCACCAGTTTTTGTTGTATAAATAGGTTATTTCAAAGATCTTTATTGTTATTCTATTTTAAATTTTAACTTCATAGATTTTCACTTTCATTATCAATATTTGTTTATTTTGTCCTTTGAACTACATTTTAATCATTTTCTAAATTTTCGCATAGGTGGTTAGTGTATGCAATTCTATTTAAAAAAGAGAAAACACTCAAGGAATTTTTTGTCTTCTGATGAAATTATTTAATATGCTGTCCATATTTGCTTTAAATTTTATCTTTGATTAAGAGTTATTTAAAAGAGTGATTCTGCTTTCAAAATTATAAAGAGATTTTTGAAAGTTTTGTGTTTATATTTAATTATAATTTAATTTCAATGCATTCTAATTATAGGCTACAGTGTGTATGATTTCTGATTTTGGAGTATAGATAGATAGATTTTTCTACATTATAAGCCAATTCTTAATTTCTTTACAACATTTCATTTATCTTTTGTTTGTAAGGTATAATATATATATATATATATATATATATATATTTAATTTATTTTTTTTTTTGGAGACTTTGTTGCCCAGGCTAGAGTGAGTGCTGAGGTTCAGCCTAGCTCACAGCAACCTCAAACTCCTGGGCTAAAACCATCCTCCTGCCTCAGCCTCCTGAGTAGCTGGGACTACAGACATGCGCCACCATGCCTGGCTAATTTTTTCTATACATATTATGTCGGTCAATTAATTTCTTTCTATTTTTAGTAGAGACGGGGGTCTTGCTCTTGCTCAGGCTGGTTTCGAACTCCTGACCTCGAGCTATCCACCTGCCTCAGGCCTCCCAGAGTGCTAGGATTACAGGCGTGAGCCACCGCGCCCAGCCAAAGGTGTAATATATTTTAATGGCAGAAATAAAATATTAGTATTTAGGTAATATTGATTTATAACTTAATTCAATCTCGTTTTTTATTTTATTTAAAATGCTACGTGCATTTCAATTTTTATGTAACTAACAGTTCAAGGTCTGAGAATAATGACTGTGGATTATTCTGTTACTAGTATCACTATGCTTGTTCATTCTTAACATTAGTTCATTGAAATATATATCCTTTCCTTCTTTTTAACCTTTGGGTCCTATTTTATTTTTAGGTGAAATTTCTTATAAATAGCAAGAAGATAAATTCACTCTATTTGATTCCCTAACAAAGGAAGTGAATGCATTCATGTTTAAGGTAGTGACTAATATTTTAATTTTATTATTGCTACTTCATAAAATAGTTTGTGCTTGCTAGGTGTTTTATTTTTGGTCAATTATATTTTTGTACTTATATCATTGTATAAATGCATTCCATTTTTAGCTACTTTAAGTTTTTACATGGACATATTTGAACCTATGTTTGTCATTAGCTCAACTTTGTTTTCAGAGTTCTATTATAGCAAGTTAATGAGTTAATGATCTTTGTTAGATTGTGAATCTCTGGGAATTGACATTGTGCATTATTTCTGTTTTATTCATTAGTGTCAGAGCAGTTCATGCCATACAGGGTGAAATCAAGGGTATAATAATAAATAAACAATTTCCTAGATAACATTGCATTGGTCTGTCTTTAATTCTCTTTGAGGGGCATGTCTGCTTTAGTATTCATCATTTGCTTACCAATGTAGGGCTTCTCACTTTAGTTGATTCTGCTAAAACCACAATACCATAATTAGTCATTTACTTCTTCACATTGTCCTCTTTTCTCTTATAATATTTCCATAGCCCAGCTATTATTTGGATTATACAGTGCTTTTCATCTTGTTTGTACTTGGATCCTGTTTACCCATTGCAATGTACTGAATGTTTATGGCATCTCAAAGTTTTTACATTGGGATTTTAACTCCCAAGGTCATGGTATTAGGAGCTGGAGCCTTTGGGAGGCAATCAGTTCATGAATGCAGTGAGACCACAAATGGGATTAGAGCCCTTACAAAAGAGACACAAGAGAGATTCCTTGCCCTTTCCACTATGTGAAGTTACATAAGAAGACTACCAACTATGAGGAAGTGGGTTCTCATCAGACACCAAATCTGCTGGCACCTTGATTTTGGACTTCTCATCCTCCCGAATTGTGAGAAATAAATTTCTGTTATTTATAAGCCATCAGTCTATGATATTTTTCATAGCAACCTGAACATGCTAAGATATCTATTGTCTAATTCTTCACTATATTTAAAAATCTCTCTCAATGCATTTCTCTTTATAATTTAATTAATGGTTAATTTTACATTTTATTCAATATGTATATATAAACATGGGCATTTTGAAACTACATTCAAGAGCTTACCAAAATAGAATAGTAAGAATCCAGAGGATCTGGACAATTGTTATATTTCTGAAAATATTTCAAATTTAGAAATGCCTACATTGAAACTGAAAGTGTGCTTAAGCTGTTATAAATATTTGTTTTCACCTTGAACAATGTTAATTAAAAGATTGTGTCCAGTGAAACAATATAAGATCCCACCTGACCTAGTATTAAATTCTCACAGCTGCAGCTGTGTATTTATTTCCAGGCACCAAATCCTAGAGAATCATTGCTAAACTTGAGTATATCCAGAGGAATGTGTTAAGACCATTAATTATGTGTCTTCAAGAATAATTAAAGAAACTGACGATAGTTAATCTGAAAAAGAGAAATACTGTTGGCCCTATAAATAACTATACTCAGGTGTTTGCATAAATTTCCTTGGAAAATTAGACCATATTGCCTCCAAAAGATGAACTAGATCACAAGTGAAGTCATAAGGAGAAGAAGCTCAGTTTACCACATGGGAGTACTGTTAGTTATCCATAATTGAAACTGGCCAGCTTGGAAGATTTTGGATCTCCTATCAGCGTAACCATTCAAAGGTTAGATGACCATTTATTGAGGTGATTCAGACAAAAGAGGTAGACTCTTATGGACTCTCACTGGACTTTGTGATTGGTCCTTTTCAATTCCTAAAATATTGAATCTATGACACATATTTATTCCCCCTTGTTATTCCTAGTCTTCTCATATATTGTTTTTGAAATTGTCATAGATTTTTAATAGAATTAGAGTTCTAATGGGATTACTTCCTTACAGAATAAATGAATAAACTGAAGACAGCAACACAAGGTGACTTGCAAAGAGACCCATATGGAGTTCTGAACCTTGTAAAGCTTATTCTGCTTTCTGTTTATGTGTTTGTGCTTCAATAATTGAAAATATGGTAGGAGTTGAATAACTAATGCAATGCAAGATAAATAATGTCCTCTAAAGCCTAGTCATATTAAAATGTCAGTTACAAAATCAAAAATTTAATTTGAGAGAGAAATATATATACACACACACACATACATATTCTACATGCATACAGGCAGAGAGAGAGCAAGACTGTAATATAATACCAGTGGCAGGTATTGTTATAGACAATCTTTATTCATAAATATGTCATAATATTAGAGATGACATATTGTAAAACTCCATCATTTTATATTAGTAGGCACTGGACTTTAGAAATTTTAAGAAATTTAACCAAGGTAACAAAAGAGCAAGTGGCAGTCAGAAGTAGTACCTAGTCTTCTGAGAAGCAATCTGCTTTTCATTTATTTCAAGAGTTCATGTATTTCTCTTGGCTACATGAGGTGTAATTTGCTATGGGTGAATAGGTAAATTATTGCTTGCAGGAGGTGATAGACAGACAAATTCTAACTCATATTTTTCTCAAAACAGAAAAGAATAACCTGAAATATTAAAGATAACTTCTTTTAAAGTTATTTCCCAGTTTTCTATTGTACCCTTTAACATTTACAGAGATTTAAGCAGGCAATATTCAGAAATAATAAATAGTATATCACCATTAAATCCTCTTTCTCAAGGTCATATGATTTGACCCTCTTATAGTTAATCTTTCAATTCCACTGAGATAAAAATGAAAAGCAATTCTGGATCTCTAAGGGCATACAGCAACTAAGAACAAATTAAAGGTAACCCTCCCAATGCAGCGAGGCCTTGTTTTCAAAAGTGCTTCAAACAAGGGAATAAAGAATAGTCACCCAGAGAAGTTTTTAAAAGGATAGTCATAGACATAAAAATATATATATAACTTGAATACACCTTAAAAATTCTAGTCTAGAATAATTAAATTCATTAGAGGTTCACAAAAATCAATAAATAAGTAAATACATATTTGTGATATAAAAAAGTTACTTGCTTCATTGAATACTTAAATGTTTCAGTTTATATAAGTGACAGCAATTGCTAGAAAAGAAAAGATTTCCTTATATTTTGGGAGCTGACAAGTGGGCACTGTACCTTGGCACCATATGAAATGATCTTTCCAGATTAGCTTGTTACTGCTTTCAAAAAAAAAAAAAAAGTGGGATTAAAATTGAGGCGAGAGTTATTTCTAAATTGTTAAACATTTTTGAAGCTTATCAATGGATGGATAAACATTTATTGCTATCCTACCCTAAGTATGATATTGATAACATGGTACATTGTTTATTTTAACTCTATTTATTTAACTCTGTTTATTTTCCTCTGTTTATTTTAGCAGAGGAAGAAATTATTACCCTCATAAGAAAGAACAAAACTTTTATCCATCAGAAATGCTTCATGAATGTTTTTATAAGGAATGTAACAAATGCAAGAAAATATGACACTCTAAGATATGTGTGTGTGTGTGTGTGTGTATAAACAAGGAAATAGATCAAGTTGCCTTTGTGTCACTTAGATCAGACAAGAGAGAGGAACTTAGTCCTAGTATACGGGCAGTCATTATAATATTGGAAGCTCAGTGGAGTGGTAAAGGAGGAGAGAAGTGTTACTTTGAAAGAATCCCACTGATAGGAGAGAAGGGAAGAGATGGTAAATACCTTCTTTTTTTTTTTTGTTTGAGACAGAATCTCACTCTGCTGCTTGGCCTAGAGTGCCATGGTGTCAGCCTAGCTCACAGCAATCTCAAATTCTGGTCTGAAGTGATCCTCCTACCTCAGCCTCCCGAGTAGCTGGGACCACAGGCATGCTCCACCATGCCCAGCTAATTTTTTCTGCATAGTTTTAGTTGGCCAATTAATTTCTTTCTATATTTAGTAGAGATGGGGGTCTCGCTCTTGCTCAAGCTGGTTTCGAACTCCTGACCTTGAGTGATTCTCTTGTCTCGGCCTCCCAGAGTGCTAGGATTAGGGGCATGAGCCACCGCACCTGACCTGTAAATACCTTTGTAATTGTGATATTTTGAAAAGAGCCAAAAAATGTCCACAGAAAAAAAATTCTCAGAAGCTTTCTGAGAAGTGTGTTGAATAAAAATTCATGAAGGCCATTTTAGGAAGTCTTCATTAAAAATATATATATTTCTTCAATGTTTCTGGAGTCGGATTTTACTTGTATTAAATTATATTTTATGTATATAAATTTATACAAATGTTACAATATTCATAGAGAGAGAATTAAGAGGGATCCAACATTTTACAAGCAATTTTCTTCAAATATAATCAGCTTTCAAAGTCCAAGTTATTATATTTCCACAGACTTTATTTTATATTTTTTTTCTGGATTTTTCCACACAACATATTCCCAAATAACTATTTTCAGAAAATAATAGGGAATTTTGTACCTCTGGGCAAGTACAATCATAGGTTGGATTCTAAAACACAAAAGAAATGCATAATAATTAATTACACTTGTTCACCAAATGCTTTAAAAATTATTATAATAAATTAGCACTAAAAATGACTAAGTTAAGAATCATACCTATTGTTTAAACTTAAAAAGCAACATAACTTGCAGCAACTGGAGGTAATCAACCTCTATTGGCTAATTGCTCCCTTTCTCATACAAAGAAAAGTGTATAGTTGAAAATAGCAACTTTGTTTTTTTTTTTTTTTTTTTTTTGGTAGCTTACTGACTCCCTGCTGTATATCTTCACCTAAAGTTGCATTTTAGAACAATTAGTGACTGTAGAGATGATTATAATGTCACAAATGTGAGATTATGGCTTTAGTGAAAGAATAAACAGCAGGAGGAGAAAGGCTATTAAGGAGTAAATATACTATTTCCCATGAAGTATAGTTTGCAATTAGAAAGAAAGGGGAACAAGAGAGAACAGAAAGAGTCAGTTATAAACATTTATGAATATTTTTTATTATTGTTAGTTTTAACAGAAAAATATTCCTATTAAGTAAGCAATGCACTGAAAGGAAACAACAAATTGAAAATGCCATGCAAATTAGAGAAGTTCCCCTTCCTCTTTGGAAAGAAAATCAAATAGTTTTAGAATGGCAAAAATGGCAAAGATCAAAGAAGCAAAATATTATTAAACAGGTACGACAAATAGTACGTATGTATGTAACTGTTAACTTTGAATGGCTAAACACAATTTAATTACTTGATGAAATGCTCTTCCACAACACTTGAAAAGGGAACCAGACGTGAATCTGAAATCTCCACCTCACTTTTCTAGTAATGTAAACCAGAGTGAACAAGGCATCAGCGAAATCCAAGACCCAGGCTGTGCAAATACTTTGTTTTAATTTAGATCATTGTTACTTTTTAAAAAATATTATTGCACAAAAAAAGAGATAGATAGGTAGGTAGATATAGATACACAAGGGGGAGAGAGGCAATTCAGGTGATAGATAATGTTTTTGAGAAAATTTGCTTGAAAACGTTAATTCCTCCTAAAACCTTTTTGTATTTTATTCTCCGAGTAGAATATATATTTCTAGCAATCTAAAAAATTATTGAGATATAATCTGCATGACAAAGTGAGGTTGTTAATTGCATAAAACAGAAAGAAAATCTGAAATTTCTAACTTCATGTCATTATAATTGTACCACTCATGAAATAAGATTTTGGGCTAACGGTTTTCAGGAAAAAAAAAAAATGGAATTCTAAAACTAATGAAGAAAGAGTAAGATAGTGACCAAATTAGGAACCTGAACAGCAGAGAAAAAAGCAACCAGCCCTGATTCAAGAATGTTAAATCCAATAAAATGGTACCTAGAGTAGTCTCAGTAGGGAAGAATGTAGTGGGCAATGAGGCTGGAGAGAAAGCCCAGAGATAGATTATTGTATCAGTCAGGGTTTCCCACAAGAGCAGAACCAATAGAATATGTGTGTGTGTGTGTGTGTGTGTGTGCGTGCATGTATAAAATATATGTGCATGTGTGTATAAACATATATAGAAATAAATTTTTTTAGATAATAGCCACTTCTATACAAAGATCTCACTGCAATATCTATATTAGGGTTCCATCAAATAACTAGGTATTATAGCCTAGCTAAATTAACACTTAAAACTAACCATCACAATGACACAGAATCTTCTGGGCTATGCCAAGGGATTCAGACTTTATTCTAAACAGAATGAGAAGCCTTTTATAGGTAGACAGAAGGAGATGTCATGATGTAAACCCAGGGTCTAACAGCAAAGTATTTATATTGTCTACTTATAATGGTGATTTTGAACAGAAATGGGCATATTTAAAAGATTATGATCAAATAAGCAGACTATGAACCCTACTTACTTAAAGGAAACTTCCTAAGCATCTTACAAAAACACTCAGTCACAATTACAAGGCTCCTAATAAAGGCAAAGAGTTTATTTACAAAAGAGTTTATAAAGACAATTTATCAAAATACTAAAGGAACAAGATAGACATTTCTTTATACTGTATTTTTGCTTTGTTTGCTTCTCAAATGTTCAAATGATGATAAAAAAGAAACTCAGGTAAACCTTATACATTCCAATTGTAAAAAATAAATTTGCATTAACTTTTTCAGTAAAATCAGATTTATTATGATATTTAATCATCCCAGTGATGCTGAATATATGCTGAGTATATATTTTTAATGGCTAAAACATAAACTGAAATATACTGGTATCAGGAGAACATCAATTATATTCCAAGTTTATTTACATGATGGATCGTCAACACTGGAAAACTAGGCTTAACAATTTGGAACACAGTGACAGAATAACAACGTAGGTACATTAAAATGTATTATACTTTTATAAAATTTCTATTTTATATTGTTTTCCTTAAGCTAAAAATATTATCTCTCTTTTATGACAAGCATAATAAATATTTCCTATTTTCAGCTGTACTGGAATTATATACTACTATCACTACTATAATTTTACAACTCATAAAATATTATTTAATTCACAGGAATTGTTGCCTTACATAAGTTATCTAACTTATACAAATCATAACTTAGCATTCATACTAAACACCTCTAAGAAATCAAATAGCTTAAATCATTAGTTAATTGAACCACCAAATAATTACATCCTTATAAATTATAAAGCATTTAGTGGTTTCCTCCTTCCTCTTTTTGTATACTACTAGTCTTTATGTGAATTGGAAACATTATATTTTGACAACATCTGTTTTTATTATTGGGAATGGCTTAGGTTAAAATACTTCCATTGATTCCTCACATTTACAGAAACTAGTATATTTCTGATAAAACATAAGGCCATATTTCCAGACTCAGGCAGGCCATTTAATATCAGAATTTTGTTTTTATTCACAATCATGATTTTATAGCAGGCAATTACAGAGACCACAAAGATATGTGAAAGTGGGCAATACAGAGTGTATAAAAGACTACTATGATCCTTTGTAAGGGTTATAAGTTCATCTAACCTGTGTATTTTCATTAAAAATAGATTGGAAACTTTATAAATGGGGTCAGTCATTATGAGTAACTCATAAATGACTACTTTAATGGGAATATTTATCACTGCTAGTCACAGGGGAACTTGGGTTGTGTGCATAGTCCTTTGACATTAACACTGTACTCGACCTGACCCAGAGAGATTATCTATCTTCAAAAGATGGTTCCCATGGAATAATTCAACTCATTCTCTGTGGCTGTTCCCTACTGAGTTCATCTATAGCTTTTATCCTTGCTTTTGGAGACCTTTGACTTCAGAAGGTACTCTGAAGAAAAATCACAAAGGTTCTAAGAGTTATAGGCGCTTCATAACCTCTACTTTTAAAAAAGTACTTCTGATATTATAGTATTGCTAATGTAGAACTCATTGGTAATATAAAGTAAGAAAAATATGTATACAGAATAAATACAATAAATATTTAAAACTTAAAAAGTTTTGTTATTTTAAAAATTTGTTCAAAGTATAATTGCAAATAAAGTTGTATAAATGTATGAGTAACTTGCAAATTATTTCTGTACTAACTATAATATTTAAGGATTGTTTAGAAAACAAAATATTATAAATATTATCTACAAATTCCAGAGTAAAATGTTTTTATCTTTTGTTTTCATTGATTTTGATTTGGGTAGTTCAATTATCTCAGTTTTATAGAAATAATATCTTCTTAATTAATTCAGAGAGTTGCAACAATTAGTTAAGGAGACTTTCCAAATGGTTTAAATTATTTTCACAAAATTGCAGAGGCAGATTCACCTCTTTGCTCTTGCATTTAACAAATAAGGGATTCCCCACTATGTAGTAGGAACACTGTTTGATGTTAGAAATAAAATTTTGAGGGAAAAGAAACACAGTCCCTTATGCTATGAAGCTTGTGGTCTAATGGGATATACTGGTGTTGGAAAACAAGAAATAATAATAAATATATAAATACAAATTAAAATGCGTTCTAAAGGCAAAAGAGTTCTGTGAAAAACAAGTTAGAAAAATATCCTGCATTTGAATGGACAATGAGGAATAGTATCTGAAAGAAATTTATAACTGCCCTAACTTGTTTTTTGATCTTTTAATTAATTTATTCATTTTATTGATATATACTATTTGTACATATTTATGGGGTACTTGTAATACTCTGTTACATGCACAGAATGTATAATGATCAAGTCCGGGTATATCCTAATTTATGATATTTGAGTAAAGTTAGAAATCATACTACTGATTATGCACAGGAGCAAGGATTAGTACAGCAAGATGAGAAACAATGTATGTACAATGAACCCACGTGGGAGAAAACATGAACATTGGCGGAACTGAAGCAAGGTCAGGGAGATTTGAGCAGCAGGGACCCAGAGCAGATTAGTTGTAAACCAAGGTAGAGATGGAGGCAGTGACCACATCAGTGGGCCATTAAATCTCTTGAAGAAATGTCTTTTTTTTTTTTATCTCAGTAGGGATGAAAAGCCAAAAGAAATGTTCAACAAGTAAAATCATCAGTTTAAAAAATATTTTGTGTGGCAACATGAATAAATCTAGAGGACATTATTCTAAGTGAAACAAGCCAGACACAGAATGACAAATACTACATGACCTCAGTATTTTTTTTAAGATTGAATATTTGAAACCTCAAAAAAAAAAAAAAGAAAAGAAAAGAAAAGAAAAGAAACACACAGAAACAAAGTAAAGTGGTGACTGCCAGAGGCTGGTGTGGGCTAGGGCTGGGAATGGAGAAATGTGAAGTTATAGGCCAAAAGGTACAAAGTTGCAGTTATGTAGGATAGATAAGTCTAAAAGGAAATTGAGTATAAAAACTGAGGACTATAGTTAATAAGATTATATTGCATACTGCTAATTTGCCAAGGAGGTAGATTTTAGGCACTTTTACCAGTTACTTAAGTTCAGAAACGGTTATATAGTTTCAAATGTATTCCTAACAGAAAAAAGAAAAATAAAGAAGAAAAGAAAGGAAAAAGAAAACTATATAAGAGACTGGGTATGTTAATTTGCTTGACTGTAGTAATCACTTCACTATGTGTATATATATCAATATAAGTCTATCAAAATACCATGTTGTGTGTGTGTGTGTATATATATATATATACACACACACACATACATAAATGTGGTTGTCTTCTGCCAAATAAGGACTACTGAAGCTTTGAGGATGAATGATTTTCCCCAAGAGGACATAAAATATAGTGTGATAAGAAAGCCTGGGAGATACCATGAAACTTCAATGTTTAAATGTTTAAAAAAATGCAGTTTTATGACGGCAAGGCATTCAAATTTGGAAACAGTTTTCAGAGAGAAAGCAGAGTTTTCAGAGTGTTTATTGCAGAAGAAAAGAATATTAATAATGGATTCTCTTTGCTATCGAAGACAAAAGGTCTATTAATTCTATCTCTAAAGCCAACATATTGATTTTTAAAAAGTATGTATTTTCCAAGATACTCATTCTTAGGACCCTTCACATACCTGTATTCAGTTTTATTTTCTTCTTAATACTCTTCATCTTTTCATGACAATTTACTTCTTTATCATATTTGTATTGTATTTTCTTCCACAGCAATATAGGCTTCAAAATGGCAGAATTTTTTCACTTCTTTTTTACTGTATCACATGAGTTTTGACAATGCATTCCACATATGGGTGCTAAATAAGTATTTATTAAATGAACAAATGAATTGGAGAAGATCTGTGATGTATTCAAAATAACTTAAAGGTACCAGGTTAAGTTGATGAAGAGGCTGGAAATAGTATATGAGATCACGTTGTCATAGTACCTTGTAGAATTAGTTCATGTTTTGAAACTATGGTTATTAGAAACCAATAAAATTTGCAAAAAAAAGAAATGATAAAATAATAATAATATTTTAGAATAGTATTTGTGACAACTACATGAGAGCTTTATTGGGTTATATTAATAGTAAAACAGTGATAAATATGATTTAGGGATGTATTGTCAAACAAAATAAAAAATATTTGGAAAGGTAATAGCAGCTTGAGAAGAGATAGGTGTCAGTCAAATCATTGCAGTCTTGATGAAACAAGTAACAGACAAAAAACAAACATAAAATTAGGGAGAAACTCAGAACTAGGACAAAATAAATTGTATGTGTGTGTGTGTGTGTGTGTGTGTGTGTGTGTGTGTGTTTTAAGATGCCGCAGAAACTAGACTTTAGGAATTAGATACTGTTGTTCGTATACCTTTTATGTGGAGTCCAAATGCAAAATACTGAGTTGTTCTTACCTGGCCTTGTTCTTCTGCTTCCCAAACTCAGCTTCTGATCATGGCATGTCCTTGTAGTATGATATGTAATATAAGCGATGATTTTGTCAATTTCTGTCCTTTGCTTAGTCTTTGAATGTTTCCATCCTACAAACCCACCCGCTAGCTGTTTGTGTAATGACAAGTCCTCTCTCCAATTTTTTTTATACTGAAAAGACAGGGAAATTTGGAAAGAAACTGTATTCCCTTTATTTAGCCAATGGGAGTTTTTGACATTTATCAAAATGGAAGACAATAACCTTACTTAATGGAGAATAGTGTTTGTGTTCTATTTATAATTTTTCCTGTGTTCTAAATTAGGGAGACGAGCAATAAAGAGAAGAAGGTGATGTTGACCAATGGCCTGTGGAAAAATACTTTAATGGAGACCCCAATCATGGAGCTCAAAGACTTCCAAGAAAAAATAGGAGGAATGAACCCAGAGCTTCATGGGCTAGCCCTAGACCAGAGCATCCACATACAGTGAATGACAGAGTCGATGAAAGTAAACAAAAGCAAACTAACAATGTCTAGAGTAGGAATATATACCATGTGTTTATTAATATTTTCATGGGTCAGTTTTATTCCTTCAAATAAGGATTATAATAACTGAATGATCATTAAAAGGACTCCATGATGAAAGTTTGGTGAATTAAAATGTACGCTACAAAGTTCTATTTTGATAATTATCTATATAATTAGGTATATATTTACTGACAAGAAAGCTATTTGAATCATTTCCTTTAAGGAAGTATTTATAAGTAAGTAATATGTAACTCTCTCTTCAAGAATGACAATATTCACTACAGAGTATACCATATATTCAAAAATATGGAAATTATAATAATATTTCTTTCCTTTTACCCACATAGAGAAAAGTGTAGACTCTATAACATATATATTAAATAACTTTCCAGTCAGAAATAGCTTATTACAAATAAAACTTAAATTTTGGAGGGCAGAGAATGTGAAGATCACTGAATATAAACATGTGTAAACAAAGAAAGGCACAAACTTATGTGCCATTGTGCTCAGATAATCGAGATAAAAGATAATTTATATTTACATTTTATGTACTTTATGTCTCTATCTCTATATTACTATTATTTTATAATATATTTACTTATAAACAATGGTTTGCACACTATAATGCACTCCAATCAATATAATATTAAATTTTATTTCTAAATAGTTTAAAAGTTTCCATAGTTCTTCTATTTACTTTTTCCTCCATTTTAACACTTTTTCTTTATTCAATAGCTTTTATATCATCATCTTGCTGACTACCATATTCTCTAACATTTTTTATTTTCTTCCCTTCTCCTGGGAAATGTTTTACGTTTTTGCCTCACAGTTTATTTCTTCACCCATAAAAGAGAACAGAAAAATTAATTTGAAAAGCACAGAACATACATATCTTATTCATCCATGTGACTTTAACATCGTGTTGTCTCATGCCTCTCATTTAAAATGCCATCTCTCATTATTTACCCTTACCTGATTATTCCTCGAAATACTTAATCATGTACTGACATTTATATACATAAATATAAAATATATATTATATTATAATATATAAATATTATAATATATATTAAATATATATATTTAAAGTACTTCCTTGATTTACATAATCCTCACTAACACTAACTAAATAGATTATCTTAGTCTCTTTTTCACTAAAAGAGAGTTATATTTTCTCTATCAGATAGGAAATCTATCAGCTGGAAGTAAAAGGGAACCTAATTATTAGGGGCTTAAACTATGCAGAAATTTGTTATCCCATTTACCAAGAAGTTTAGAAGGGGGCAGATGCTGGCATATTTGCTTGCTCGACAAAATCATACACGATCTCTTCTCTTTATTTTATGGTCTTTTGTTCTTTTTTTTCATCATGTCATGATTACCGCAGGTCTATCACAATCCTTAGCATCAAATCTACGCAGCAGGTAGGATGAAATGGTTAAAGTAGCAAGATAAAAGTCCTCCCTTGCACTTTTGTAAAGATGTAAAAGTTTTACTAAAAACTTCCCAGGAGACTTGCCCTTAAGTTTTGCTGGCTGAAAATGGGTGTTTTGTTGCCCTGAACAAAATCAAGGGAAGAAGGGGGGTTGTAAACTCATGTGGCCAGGCAATGGACTATACTGGCTGTGGTGTATAATACTCTTATTTTCATATTTTAGTAGTTCTAGCTCCTAGGCTGTGTGAGGATTCTGGCACTTCTAATTTATTTTTATTGTGTTGTTCCTAGTACTGTTGAATAGTTTGAAATGGCATTAAACTGGATCATCCTTTCTGTGCTTTATCAGAAAAATTATCCTCCTGTTCTGGTCTTAGGCATTAACAATGATGGATTTAAAACAAAGGAATGAGGAGACCATACCATCAGTCTTTCTTAGCAGTAGTTCTGGATCATTTGTTGAGTTAAATTGTAACTAACAATCTGCTATTTATTCACCAGGTTTTCCTTTCAAATTTAGAAACTGATAGTAAAGTTCTTTATTACTACCAATGAATTCACAGGTATTTTTCATGTTCGCAAAGACCCTAAAGGAAGCTCCCAATTTTTATCAGATATTTTAAAAGTGTTAAAAGTGATGAAGTACATGAAACCAACTTCTTTTGCAAATATAATAATTATAGTACATCTGGCATAATTTCTGCTGGTCCTGCCCTGCTGTTTTCTCTCAGTGGAGATTTGGGCTCCAGATGTTGTCGATGCAGTTGGATGGGCACCCACAGTCCATCACCCCAAGGCACGGGAGCTGGAGCCAAATCCAACTCAAAATTCCTGATGGCGAAAAATTTCAGAACAGCAAAAGTGCCCTGAAAACAAATGTTCATGTCCTGAATTATCAAAAGTCAGCTTTATAGAAATTATTTTATTTATAGAAATATGCAAAGAAGTTATAAATTAATTTTCTCTTATAAAATACCTATATAATTTTATTTTGAAATTCTTTAATCATAGCTATTAATACACTATTATAAATATGATCACTTATTTTAACCTCTAGATATAAAACAGAAAATTATTTTCCTTGAAAAGAGTATCTACACTCCTGATACATACATAGATACACACAGACACACACACACACATACAATCTGGAAAGTAAAATTCCTTATGATATCAGAAATCATGTATCTAATTTTTCATCTGACTTGAGAGTTTTATTTTAAGTAATAAAATTTCTGTAAACACATTAACATATATTTTTTGTGAAGAAAGCTACTTATGCTGTATTTTGCTCCCTCTTCTCTCATAGCTAGAGAAATATTCATATTCAAGTTTTCCTAGAATGGTAAAGACTAAGTCTTCTTAGTGGACTCATTTCTTGCTTCATCAAAATACCATCATAAAACACTTTTCTATTCCTGTTTGTATAAAATAAGATCTTGAGTTGCTATATTTCTATTTATTTCCTTCATTTTTTAAGTGCCCTGTTAATTACTGTTTATAGTATTACTGATACAATAAGTTAATACAAGGATTAATGTCTTAGTTTTCTTGTGCTGCTATAACAGAATAGCACAGACTAAGTGGCTTAATATTTATTTCTCATAGTTCTGGAGCCCAGGAAGCCCAGGTCAAGGTGTAAGAAGATTCAGTGTCTGACAGGGGCTTGTTTCCTGGGTCCAAGATGGCTGTCTTCTGGCTGTGTCCTCACATGGCAGTAGGAGGAAGGGAGCTTTCTAGAGTCTCTTTTCTAGGACATTAATACTGTAAAAGAAGGCTCTGACCTCATGACTTAATCACTTCACCAAAGCACCACCTCTAAATACTATCTCATTTGTTGTAATTAGTATTTTTTTTTTTTTTTTTTTTTTTGAGACAGAGTCTCACTCTCTTGCCTGGGCTAGAGTGCTATGGCATCAGCCTAGCTCACAGCAACCTCAAACTCCTGTGCTCAAGTGAATCTACTGCCTCAGCCTCCCAGCTGGGACTACAGGCAAGCGCCACTGTGCCTAGTTAATTTTTTTCTATTTTTAGTCATCTGGCTAATTTCTTTCTATTTATAGTAGAGAGGTGGTCTTGCTCTTGCTCAGGCTGGTCTCAAACTCCTGAGCTCAAGCAATCCGCCCACCCCAGCCTCCCAGAGTGCTAGGATTACAGGCGTGAGCCACTGCACCCGGCTGGTAATTAGGTTTTAACATACGAATTTTGGAGGAACGTAAATATTACCTATAGCAATTAATTCAATCATCTACTTGCTACAGTCAAAGTGTATAATTAAAAGTGAAATTATTTTCTAACATATTTACATATTGTAATGCCTTACATATTTAATCTTCCCATATTTGCTGTATTAGTTTCCCATTGTTACTATGACAAAGTAACACAAACTTAGTTACTTAGAATAATAAAAAATTATTATTAATTTTTTACTATTCCAGAGGTCAAAAGTCCTCAAATCCATTGACGAACAGGACTGTATTTTTTCCGAGGGCTCTAGGGGAAAATCTAATCCTTCACCTTTTACAGGTTTCTAGGGGGCACCTGCATTCCTTAGCTCAAGGGACCTTCCTCCATCTTCAAAGTTAACACCTTGACATTTTTTTCTCTCTCTTTCTCTCTGTCTCTCTCTCTCCTCCCACTTTTACTTCCATTATCACATCTTTTTTGCCTCTGACCCTCCTTCCTCCCTTTTTTAAGGACCCTTGTTGTTACATTGCTCCCTCCAGACATTCAAGGATAAGCCCCCCCATCTCAAGTTCCTTAAATGAGCCACATCTGTAAAATCTCTTTGCCATGATGGGTAACATATTTACAGATTTTTAAGATTAGGCAAGGACATCTTTAGGCATCCGGTATTATAACTACCGAACTTTCCCTTTCAATGATTACATAAAAAGAAATAGCTCACATAATTAGCTGTCACCAACTAAATGTTAACCATCTAAAAGTGAGCTGAAAACATGGAAGTAGAGAAAAATTTAAAAAAATAAACACATGTAGTCAATTTTACATTCTTTATTCATGGAAGAACATATCGATCCTTACTTCATTAATAATTCTTCATGGTTTGATTTTCCTAAACCACAGAGATTTAGATGTAAAAGATTACAAAAAGAAGAAAGTGCTGATATAGAAGCAAGTTGACTGATAGTTGTAAAAACTAGAAACTTACAGCCTGATACTCTTCTTGGGGCCTAGGTTTAAATTCCAAGGGGTCAAGGGACTCCTTAAATTGTGTGTAAAATTTGAGTACACATGATAACATTAAACTTTAGAGTATTTTTTTTTTTTTTTTGAGACAGTGCCTCACTCTGCTGCCTTGGCTAGAGTGAGTGTCATGGCATCAGTGTAGCTCACAGCAACCTCAAACTCCTGGGCTCAAGCAATCCTCCTGCCTCAGCCTCCCTAGTAGCTGGGACTACCGGCATGCACCACCTTGACCAGCTAATTTTTTTCTATATATTTTTAGTTGGCCAATTAATTTCTTTGTATTTTTAGTAGAGATGGGGTCTCTCAGGCTAGTTTCAAACTCCTGACCTTGAGAGATCTGCCTGCCTTGGCCTCCCAGAGTGCTAGGATTAACTTTAGAGTATTTTTATTATATTCATGGAGGGTTTTGATTCTCAACACTAATATGAAACAAAGATAAAGTTATAAAAGCTAAAATTTATTTACCCCATTTAAAAAACTCAGCAAGATGACTTACATTTGGGAAATATTTCCATGGAAGATTCTTAAAATAAATCAATTATTTTGCTTGAAGCAGTAAACACTTTCTATCTGAAATAGCTGCTGACATGATATACGGCACTAGACGTACCAAATACTTGCAACTTTTCTCTGTTACTAAACCAGAAACTTTTTCAACTTCTTATTTATTTGAGCTCTCAGTAATACACTCATTTGCTAAAGAAAATATACAAATTCTGGTATATTAATCAACTAGTATCATTCATGTCTTAAAGTATTAGTGAACATACTTTATTAATATTCTAATTGCATGTTGATTTGTATATATGTTAAAATAAATTAAGTATATGGAGTAAGGCCTTTATAAAATGATACATTTTTATCAGCTCTAGAATTAATGAAATTTCTTTCTCTTGACATATAAAAAGATAGTTGTAAACATTATCTTTACTCTTTGCTTTATTTTAAATTTTTATAACTTGACATATACTTTTTCTATTTCTGTTGAAAGTATATCTCTATAGATTTCTAGTTACATTTCTCCATTTACTTTTATTAGAGCTATGTTTTGAAAAATTTAATTTAACTATATATTTTTCTTTCTTAGAAATTTGGGAGACTGGGCATGGTGGCTCATGCCTATAATCCTAGCACTCTGGGAGGCCTGAGGTGGGCGGATTGCTCTAGGTCAGGAGTTCGAAACCAGCCTGAGCAAGAGCGAGACCCTGTCTCTACTATAAATAGAAAGAAATTAATTGGTCAACTAATATATATAAAAAAATTTAGCCAGGACTGCATGCCTGTAGTCCCAGCTACTCGGGAGGCTGAGGCAGGAGGATCTCTTGAGCCCAGGAGATTGAGGTTGCTGTGAGCTAGGCTGACGCCATGGCACTCACTCTAGCCTGGGCAACAAAGCAAGACTGTCTCAAAAAAAAAAAAAAAAAGAAAAGAAATTTGGGATACTAGCAATCAATCTTTATGGTACACAGTGTTGCCAAGAATTAAATTAGTTGTCAAATGAGAACACTATCAGCTCAAATGGTTGATTGTGTAACATGCACATTATAATAGAGGAATTTTCTTAGTTGCTACTCATCTATAAATTTCAAGCAGTCTTTTAAAAAGATTGAAGCAGACATCAGACATCTGTATCTTTCAGGTAGCAGGTCATTTTGAGATAAATAATTTAAACTTTGAAGGTAAAAATGGAAGTGACCAGTGACCTGATGCTATTATGGAATTTAAAAATAACAAAACAAAACATAAAATAAGGATTTACCTTCTCAACATTTTTATGTGCTTTAGATATAAAGCTCTATGTTTTATAGGCTTTATATGCATGGCAATGAGAACATGTATGAATGGAGAAAGAGAAAAGAAGGGAGAAATATAAGAGTTTTAACCGTGTATATTATTCTCAATAATTTTTCTAAATTCCCTGAAACTAGATTAGTGGACCAGAGTGCATTGGTTTTGGAAGAATTGCACATAATAAAGTATATAGAATTCATGTCTATATATAACTAATAAGTACAGACAATATTAAGTACTACTGGTGTAAAAGGTCAGAAAGAGGGAATAAAATAATATGAGCTAACATTCGTTAACTGAGCTTAATGCTTTATATGGTTTATCTTATTTAATCCTTTTTACAGTCCTATTATCATAAGTTCTGGAGTTATTTCAATTTGAGAAGTAAGATTACTAAAGCTAGGCCTGTTAAATAACATATCAGCAGACATATTGCTAGTAATGGCCAGGGATTTGGGATTTGAATACATTTATTCATTCAACAAATACGTTTAGGCATGCCATTGAGAATACAAAGTTCTACTATTGTTGATAATAATTCACAAGAGAAAACATGAAAGAAGCTGATAAGTCAAGTGGTAATAAATAGTAAGAAGAAAAAGGTAAAGATGGATAAGGAATTAAAGGAACAAGGCTTGTTGATAGTTGGTCAGCTTATTCCATTTGTGCTGCTATAACAAAATACCTGGGATTGGTTAATTTCTAAAAATTAAAAAAAAAAAAAGAAATTCATTTCTTATAGTTGTGGAGGCTGGTAAGTCTAAGATCATTTCACTGGCAAGTTCTGTGTCTTCAGAGGGCCTGCTCTCTGCTTCCAAGATGGCACCTTGAACATTGCGTCCTTACGTGGCAAAAGGTGGTGGGGCAACAGGGCATGACACTGTATGAAGCCTTTTTTCTTGAAGGCCATAATCTCATTAATAGGGAAGAAGCCCTCATCACTTAATCACCTCCTGAAAGCCTACCAGTGAATGTTATCACATTGGTGATTAAATTTCAACATGAATTTTGGAGGGAACACAAACATTCAAACTGTGACAGTAGGGGAAGAACATTTTGGGGGAAAGAAATAGCAAGTACAAGATTTGTGTATTCAAGAAAAAGCTAAGGGGCCAGGATACCTGCATTGAGACTCTGAGGTCACAGGCTTAGGAACAGATGAGATGAGCACCGGTGTTACAGACCATGCTAGGAACTTCAAGTTTGGTCTGATACAGGAAGACATCAGATAAATTTGATCAAAGGGGGACCATGCCACAACTCTAATTTTAAAAGAATCAGTAGGGTGGCTATTGCTGGGAGTCATCAATGGATACAGAGGCAGGGTTGAAAGTAAAAGAAGAGAGGCCAGATAAATGCTTAATCAATTGTCTGGGAGACAAATTATGTTTGCATGGACAAAAACAAATAGTGGTAGAGTTATTGAAAGCTTCATAATTATGTTGAAAACAGTCTCTACAAGTCTTTCTATTGTCTTAGACATTGAAGAGAGGCAAATAGAGAGGCTGGAAGTGTGGAGTCTAGAAGACTCCAATATAGAAATATCAGTGATAAAGATAGAGTTTATAACCGAAAAGCCCTTAGCCCTGGGTCTAGATAATACTGCCTGGAAAAGTGCTGTACATGTAGGATGAAGTCAAGGACTTGAAACATTGGAGAATGCTGATATTTAGCAGCAAGCAGAAAAGGAGGGGGCTGGAAAAAAAAGTTAAGGTAGAATGGACAGTGAGTTCAAATGGAAACAAGAGGGAAATGCTCTTAAACACAAATAAAGCCGATTTCCTCCTAATTGGCTAGGTATTATGGTAGATTTTATTTAATTTATTTCAGTTTCATATCATAAAAGAAATCGTGGCTTTTCTCAATTGTAACATAGACAGTTTCAATAGAACAGTGGGGCACATAAACCAGTTTAAGGTTAGTTAAAAAAGAATGAGAAATAAAGAAGAAAAATAGTGTAAACACACACTCTTACAAAAGAAAGTAGATGATAGGAGCTAACATGGGGTATGTGGGCAAGAGAGTTTTGCTTTTGGTGTTAGCTTTTTTTGTGGGGGAGGATTATTTTTGTGTTTAATTTGATAAATGATAAATTAATTCTGTATACAATAGTGATTGTTGCTGCAAATTAAGGAGCAATGTCCCCCTGAAATTTGGAGAAAATCAGATGCAAAGAGGAGAGAGGAGAGGAGAAGGGGGGTAATTGTTTTCTGGTAGATGAAGGGAATTATTGCTGTTATAACAGGAGGGAGGGAAGAAGGAGAGGTACAAAGATGCAAGTAGGTTTGTCATATGGTAGGCTGAATAATGCCTCCCCATTCAACAATGGTTCCCATTTTCTAATCCCTCAAACCAGTGAATATGTTACCTTATATGTCAAAAGGAACTTTGTAGATGTGATTTAAGTCAAGGATCTTGAGATGGCAAGATAAACCTGGCTTATTATGGTAGATTCAAATGAGATCGCAGTGGTCTTTAGGGGGAGGCAGGAGCATCAGAGTAAGAGAAGAAAATATGAAGATGGAAGCGGAGGTCAGCGTGATGCCCTTGTTGAAAGGGGTCCATGACCCAAGGCATGGAGGCAGTCTCTAGAAGCCGAAAAAGACACAAAAATAGATTTTCTAGAGTCCCAGAAAGAATGAAGTCTTGCTGACACTTTCATTCCCTTAAGACCCACTTTTGAAATTCTGATGTCCAGGACTATAAAAAAATAAACTTGTTGTGTTTTAACTGATTACATTTTTTTGGTAGGATTGTATATATAATAGATGGATCTTCATCTAGGTCTCTCATATGGAGGATTATAATAGAGGACATGTGTTAATTACAGTATGGTTTCTCAACCTTGGCACTATTAACATTTTGGACCAGATAATTCTTTATTGTGGAGGACTATACTGTGTTTTATAGAATGTTTAGCAACATCCCTATCCTTTACCTACCAGATATCCCAAGTTGAAAACTGCTGGCTTACAGTGTAAAGAACAACACCATATGTTATCTGCTTCTGCACCACCATAGCCAGCTAATTTTTCAATTTTTTGTGGAGATGGGGTCTTGCTGTGTTGTTCAGGCTGGTCTCAAACTCCTGACCTCAAATGATCCTCCCACCTTGGCCTCCCAAAGTGCTAGAATTGCAGGGGCAAGACATAACAACCTACCATTTTAGTATGTGTATTTTACAAAGTGTAAAATCACTAAGAATGGTCAGAATTAGGAGAGAGAGAGAGAGAGAGACAGAGAGAGAGAGAGAGACAGAGACTGACGACTCTGAGTCAGGGAAAAAATTCTTCGTTCAAGAAGAGTAAGTCACCAAGAAGTAGATACACACCAGAAGGATGTTGAGATGATGGCATGAGTGGCATTTTTCAGATGGTGCTAATATTTTTCAAAAGGAGCAAATTTTTCAGAAAGAGTCAGTGAATTGGAAATTTACGATGAGAAGCAAGGATGATATTATTGCTATCTATTTTGTTGAGAGTATATTTGTATAATATGTTTGAAATATGTGCACAAAAATAGTTTTATAAATAGTCATTAGTGAGATTATGAATGATTTAAAAACCTCTTCATACGTGAGACATACCACAATAATAAAGCAATGGCAATATAACATTACTTACATTTTCTTAATGTACTAATCACTTATTTTTATCAGAAATTTCTAAAATGAGATATAAATAAGAGATTATTCTTTATGACAATCTGACAAAGATCTGCCTTAATCTACTAAATATATAAAATTTCCTAAACGTATTTTTACAAATAGATGTTAGAGTGTGGTTGATCCTCTATTTTGACTATTATAATTTCACAAAAGGGACTTAGGGACTTCTGAGTACTTATCTTAATTGCAATACAAAAGTTGATGCTAGAGCAAAAAAAAAAAGAACAAAGAAAAAAGGAAAATACACACACTCTAAGGAAAGAATCCAAGTCCACAATGGAGTCTTTTATTACGTAGCTTGATAGAGTAGCTTTGGACAAACACACGCCCCAAAGTACTAAAGGAATCTTCAGGAGGCAAGCCCTCCAACAAAAAATTCATTTCAATTAAATTTTGACAGCCCATGATGTGAAACATGGGAATTTTTAGTAGACCATAAAATTTCCAATTAATTACATTAATTGTAGCATTATAATTAAAGTGATCACCAATCCTTGATTAAACATAAATCAATATCTCCTTTCTAAATTCAGAAGTTGTTTACAATAAGAAGAGAAGGCATAAAGATCATCTAGTGAAATAAGAAAAATTTTAACCTGAGCTTCTATTTTGTTCTACAACTAAAATAAATCTGATGCAACCTTAAGTGTGATGCAAAATTTGTAATTGTAATTGTGTCGGTAGGCATTGTTTTATGATTTATATAACTAAGCATTTATTTTTCTAGTCTGGTGTTTCTTCAGTCCCCAGTGGAAATTAGTTTTGTTGTAATCATTCTGTTTAAATTGCACATTTATTTCTGAGGACACATGTGAATTTCCTTGATGCCATGTCAGGAAAGACAATTCTAAAGTTATTTTTAGAATGACATATCAGAATTAATGTATTTCAATTTAGGAGGCATTTGCTAAATTGGTGAAAATTTTATTTAGTGTGTTTAGGAAAAATGACTTTAGAGCAATTTATGCTTTTGAGAGCCAGATGTTAGTTAGCAGAGGAAATGTTGCCTCTGTGTGTAGTTTAACTGGTTAAGCAAAGGTATCAATTGTGATATTCTAAATAATAAATTTGATAATTGAAATAAAATCGAAGAATAATGGATCAGAAAATAGATTTGCAAAATTATTTGAAGGGAACAAAATGGCAGCCAGATTCAAGTGTATCCATGATTTATTCTATTCACTTCCCTGAACATACTGATCTAGCTCCAGTTTCCCTAGAGATTTTAAGCATTTCTTTCCATATGAATTTATTCCTTATTTGATTTGTATTAATAATAGAAAATGGAGTACTGAGGAGGTTGAGGAGTGGTGGGTGACTTATCACTTTACCTCTCTGAAATTTAGGTACATTTCAAGATTACAAAAGCGTTTATTTTTCTTAGTTGAGGCACCAATATCATAGACATCTCATTTTATCTTAGTTTAGTTAACTGATGTTATACAATGATACAAAGCATCCTTGTTATAGAATATCGAGAGTGTCTGTCTTTTTTACATTGGCTTCTCCTTAACAACCATGGTGAGGATGTCGTACCCTAGCAACCAGTGCAATGAGATGAAGAGGCAGCAATTGTGTGGCATCTCTATGGCATTTTGGGGAAAGCACTCTATAATTGTTGTTTCATCTGAGTTATAATTTTAGAATTTTACTTTTTGACTGAGGAAACTGTTTTAGATAGTATGACAGGTTAAAGAATATATATGTCTCTCCTAGACATCAGCCTAGGCAAAGTTTATGAAGAAGTCCCCAAAGGCAATCACAGCAGCAACAAAAATTAATAAATGGGACATGATCAAACTAAAAAGCTTCTGTACAGCCAAAGAAACAGTCATGAAAGTAAACAGACAACCTACAGAATGGTAGAAAATTTTTGCATCCTACGCATCTGATAAGAGGCTGATAACTAGAATATACTTAGAACTCATGAAAATCAGCAAGAAAAAATCAAATAACCCT
Source organism: Mirza zaza (assembly GCA_008750895.1). Lineage (NCBI taxonomy): Eukaryota > Metazoa > Chordata > Mammalia > Primates > Cheirogaleidae > Mirza > Mirza zaza. The sequence continues at coordinate 20,894 of VSMD01074214.1, read as the reverse complement.
ATTAAAAAGTGGGCAAAGGACTTGAACAGAAACTTTTCTAAAGAAGACAGAATGGCCAACAAACATATGAAAAAATGCTCACCATCTCTAATCATCAGGGAAATGCAAATCAAAACCACAATGAGATATCACTTAACTCCAGTGAGAATGCCCTTTATCAAAAAGTCTCCAAACAATAAATGCTGGCGTGAATGCGGAGAGAGAGGAACACTCCTACACTGCTGGTGGAACTGCAAACTAGTTCAACCTCTATGGAAAGCAATATGGAGATACCGTAAAGTGATACAAGTGAATCTACCATTTGATCCAGCAATCCCATTACTGAGCATCTACCCAAAAGATCCAATGACATTCTACAAAAAGACACCTGCACTCGAATGTTTATAGCAGCACAATTCATAATTGCAAGGCTGTGGAAACAGCCCAAGTGCCCATCAATCAGAGAATGGATTAATAAAATGTGGTATATGTATACCATGGAGTACTATTCAGCTCTAAGATCGACAGTGATATAGCACATCTTATATTTTCCTGGTTAGAGCTGGAACCCATACTACTAAGTGAGGTATCCCAAGAATGGAGAAACAAGCACCACATATACTCACCAGCAAACTGGTATTAACTGAGCAGCACCTAAGTGGACACATAGGTACTACAGTAATAGGGTATTGGGCAGGTGGGACGGGGGAGGGCGGTGGGTATATACATACATAATGAGTGAGATGTGCACCATCTGGGGGATGGTCATGCTGGAAACTCAGACTTGTGGGGGGAAGGGAGGAAAGGGCATTTGTTGAAACCTTAAAATCTGTACCCCCATAATATGCCGAAATAAAAAAAAAATACATATGTAGAGAGAGATATGATAGAGAGAGTAGGAGAGAGAGGGAGGGGGAGAGAGGAGGAAGAGAGGCAGAGAGGGAGAGAGAGCATCTCTGATCTTCATGGCTGCTGCAGCTCATAAGTGATATTAACTACAGGAAATGGCCATTCCCTGAGCTTTCCTTCTCGGAGGGAATTATAGCAATAGGTCTACAGCAATGGTTCTGTCACCATCCTAACTGATAAATGTTCCATCATGTCTCACACAAGTGTCTGTTACAGAAACTTCATCCTAACATTATCCCCTTGTTTTCTGCATGTCCTGTGATTTGAACCAATGTCTGATTACTCCTTCTTTCCCAAAACATTCAGTTATCAGCTCTACTGGAACCTCTACTTTGCTATCTTCAAACTTCCCTCTGCTTTCTCATTTTAATCCTAATTTAAAACTAATTTAAATCCTAATTTAAGCCTTGTCCCTTGAAGGTTTGTTTTTTTGTTTATTTGTATATTTGTTTTTTGGTTTTGTTGTTTTTTTCTTTCCCTGCAGCCTACACCACAAGAGATTTTTATCCTTAAATCACCTGAAGCTCTGGAGTTTTTTGTTTTGTTTTGTTTTGTTTTGTTTTGTTTTTTTTTTTTGAGACAGAGTCTCACTTTGTTGCCCAGGCTAGAGTGAGTGCCGTGGCGTCAGCCTAGCTCACAGCAACCTCACACTCCTGGGCTCAAGCAATCCTACTGCCTCAGCCCCCCAAGTAGCTGGGACTACAGGCATGCGCCACCATGCCCAGCTAATTTTTTTTTCTATCTATATTAGTTGGCCAATTAATTTCTTTGTATTTATAGTAGAGATGGGGTCTCACTCTTGCTCAGGCTGGTCTCGAACTCTTGAGCTCAAAGGATCCGCCCACCTCAGCCTCCCAGAGAGCTAGGATTACAGGCGTGAGCCACCGCGCCCGGCTTGGAGTTTTTGAGCTCCATTCTCCTCTCTTCCACAAATAAATCAGCTTCTTGGAGGCTGATACCACCGGCTTTGCAGTTTTCTCATCACCACTTTCATCTATTAAGCTCTTGAATCCTCAACCCTACCTCCATATACTGAAGATTTCCCTACCCTACTTAAATCCTGCAATGGCTTCCTGTTATATCCTTGACAATATCTAAACCCAGTGCTGGTACCTGTGCAACCTTTTCTTTCACCTTTACCTCTAGCTCACAAGCTTTAGACATACTTGTTGTCTTCGAGAACCTTAAATATGTCCACTTTGTCTCACCTCTGAGCCTTTATGCTTTTTTTTTTTTTTCCTCATCACAGGCCAGCTACTTCTCTTTTATTAGCTCTCAAGTGAAATACCATTCTCTCAGAATTGAGATGTTAGAGAATCTATTTGCTCACTAACAGGACTCTTTCCCTAACACTAATTTCATAAACACTGAGAAGCTGGGAGCCTTTTAGGTCTCTCTGGAAAGCTGAGCTTCTGTTATAAAGTCCTGTACAAATTGCTCCAATATTCAATTATTCATAGTCAGTATGATTTATCATACTATATTCAAAAAATTATGTATTATTTATTGAAAAATGTGTTTAATATTAACATATATATAGATGCCTTTTCACCTAAGTATTAGTTCATGGTCAAAAAATTGACTTATGCCTTTCCACAGTAGAGAAGATTAATTTGACTTTTATCAGCAATCTTCTAGGATTGTGAGGCATTGGCAACCTTGAGACAACATTCAACCACATTTACATTTTTAAAATGTGAGATATATATATATATATATATATATATATAATTTCAGACTATTACAGGGGTACAAATGTATAGGTTACATATATTGTCTTTGCCCTGCCTGAGTCAGAGCTACATTTAATGACTGGCCCAGAAACTTTATATTAATTTCTTTTTTCTATTTTGCCTCTAGGTATGAAACTCCTCTACTCTTGCATGTTGAACCTCAATTTAAAACTCTCCTTCCCATTCTCTGCCACTGCACTTTCCAAAAACATTGTTAATTTCTAGTATATTACAGCATCTAAAGAAGAAGCAGTGTTTGTATGATCACAATCACAAAGTGGGAGGTAGGTCTTTAAGTGATTTTTGTCTAGGCACAAGAAGCAAGTGAGGGATCTATAATATTAATAGATAAGCCTAAGCATATCTGATATAAACTTCATTTTTACTTTTAGTAAAATATTGAAAATATATATTTTGACTCATTTATGAATCTTAAGTTTTTTGTGAATTCTTTCTATATTAAACATTCTTGGTTTTTGTCTAAACTAAACATGCTTTAACAGTGCATGGTCCATTCACATAGAGGCACATAGATGTACATGACATCTGTGCGTATAAGAGCACCTACCTAGGGCAATTACACTGATGTAAAAGAAGATTCTAAAAACTTCCTCGGACTTAGTGCATTTAAAGGATGGCTCAAATCAATTTAGCATCAATCTCTGCTCCCACAAAGAGCCCTAGGGTTTTGATTTAATTTGATATGTAGCTGGTAACTGCAACTCAGTTCAATCGACTCATGATGAGTCTAGGAAATATGTAGCCCAGATATAAACTTGACCCAGAAAGACAAGGTAAATTTAGCTTAAATCCCATTCAATTCCACAGTGTCTTAGAATCAAGAGATTTGGAGAATTCCTGAAGAGAGCCTATCTAACAGTTTTCTCTGACTCTTAAGCAAGTCTTTTCATCGTGCTGTCTGAATTGAAATTCTCACCCTCACTTTCCTGAGAGCCTTATAAATTGGTCTCTTTTCTTATACCTTGTAGTTGTACATACACTCGATCTCTTGAGGTATCATCTTTTCTCCCAACTAATTAAATAATTATTTTCCCCAAATAATATTTTACTTCTCAAAGAGCAATTTAGCACCACCTTATAAAGTAATAAAAAAGTCTCAAGTTATCTAATATAATTTGTTATATTAAACATTGTAGACTTTTTCATTTATTGTGACATGACTATGTTTTTGGTGTAAATCATATTATCAGTTTTCATTAATCATTTAATTTGCTGCTGTATTTAATTTAGTACTATTTTATTTATGACACTGACATATCTATTTGTGAGATAGGTTTATAATTCTGTGGGAGTTCTTCATATGTTTCCCATCCCTGCTTTTTATAAATTCATAGGGCAGATTTAAGTCATAAAATCAGGAACTTTTCTTGGTTTTATACATACAATCAATTTGGATAAGATAGGAATTATGCCCATTTCCAAAAATCCTAGTTTGCATTGCATTATGTTCATTCTAGGCACATGGAATCTACCAGCAGAACTGTCAGCTGTAGAGTCATATAATAGTAGGACTGGCAGTGTAGAATGAAAATTGTGTTAGCAAGCATCCACGAAAATCACCACTGCTATGTTAAGTGAGGATGCAAATACTAACTGATACTGCTGCAGCTTGTGATATGCTAGAGTCTATAATCCCATTGTAACTATTGGACTCAACACCAAGGCACCTGGAGATTGCTGTCAACTGTAATTACCCACCACGGCCCTGAAAAGAGCAAGAAACATCAAATAAAGTATATAATTTCTTCCATTCTCCCTCCTTCCAATCTCACATGAATGCCTCTTATAAACAGAACCTAACTAAAAACTAACTGTAGAACAAAGAAAGATGAAAGTGAAGCTAATACCCACATAACAAGGGAGAAAATATGAGTAGTTAATATTGCTCTTATTTACTTATCTTCTCACTAGAATGGAGGTAAAATTAACAAGAACTTTCTTCCATTTTGCTTCTTATATTCAATTTTCCTATTCCTTTTCTCCTCTGTTTTTCTGAGGTAAATGCTTGCATCCATCTCAGTGGGGTCAGTGTTTTATACTTTGTAGTGTGACTCAAATCTTCATTCAGGAACAAAATCTTCAATCATCCTGCTTACATTGGGTTACTATAGTTTTTGTATTAACTTTATGACTGGACCAGCAATACTATGAGGCAGAGTGTAATAATACCCTACAAGTTCCTAGAATAACTGTCCTCACGTTCATAAGGTAGAAAATTTGAATTACAAAAAAAAATAACCACTTCAGTCTATACCACACTTCCCTTTTTTGCCGATTGATCCCATAACATTATGAGACCATAATGGCAGACAGTCCATGTATGCTTCCAGAACAATGGAAGCGTTGTAAAATTTTTTGTCAATGCAAAAATTGTACAAGAAAAATTTTGACAGGAAAAAAACTTTCAAGACTACTGCAATAGGAGAGAGAGACCAAAATTTAGTCTGAGCTCAACTCCACTTTGAAAAAAAGGGTGAAAGAGTTTTAAAAGCTGGAGTGGGTTGATTATTGGCCATCTGTATTCACTAATTGCATAGGCAGTAGTTTCACAAATTGAAGACAGGTGCCTGCTCCTTACCTGACACAGAAAATAGGAGCTAGAGGTCCTATCTTTCTTACTCTCAGGTCCTTGAGAAAGATATTTCTGGGTTGTAAAACTAGTAAGAGACTTTAAAAAAAATATTTACATCTCAAAGAGGTAGAGAAAGGATTCTTAACATTTATACATTTTCTAATGTAAATGCTTTAATAAAATGGAGTTCAGGGTCTAGAGTCAGGAATATTCCTTTCTTAAGTTTAGTCTGAGGAAAAATTAAGGTTATCTTGCTCACCCCTGGGGGAATCAGTTCTGGATTAAATACTAAGATCCATAAGCAATGAACACAATTTTTGTGCTTCTCCTATATCTGCCCTTTTGTTACCTGGCCTATACATTATGGATATAGAATAAACAGAATTATTCATTGGTGACTATTTTAGAATATGTATTGCATCTTGAATCCTAACATAAAATAGAGATCCCCATTCATGAAATGGAGAACCCCACTCTGCCTTGCTGTCCATTATAATAACTATGAGAAATGGCTATTGATACGCAAAAGCTGGATTCATTTTATCATTCCCATTGAGAACTCAATGACTATAACTCCCTTCTCCCCCATGATAAGGGATTCTAGAATAGCTTTTCTCCAAGGATGTTGGCTCTCTCATCACTAATGAACTGTCCAAGTATTAGTAAAGGAAATGACTTCTGGGACACCTTTTTTTTTTTTTTTTTTTTGAGACAGAGTCTCACTCTGTTGCCCAGGCTAGAGTGCCATGGCATCAGCCTAACTCACAGCAACCTCAAACTTAGGGGCTCAAGAGATCCTCCTGCCTCAGCCTCCCAAGTAGCTGGGATTACAGGCATGAGCCACCATGCCCGGCTAATTTTTTTCTATATTTTTAGATGGCCAATTAATTTCTTTCTATTTTTAGTAGAGACAGGTTCTCGCTCTTGCTCAGACTGGTTTCCAACACCTGACCTTGAGTGATCCTCTCACCTCAGCCTCCCAGAGTGCTAGGATTATAGGCATGAGGCACTGTGCCCAGCCTTCTGGTCCTTTTTGGGTGGCTTTTTTCATAGTTGGGTGAATCAGACATGTGCGATAAATCTACTTCAACACCCTAATCTAAGTCTTTACATCCTTTATTCTAAAAATATAGTATTGTATATATATGTATGTAATGTTAGTCACATGTGTAATTGTACATTTACTTGTCACCATATTAAAAAAAATATATAAAATATTAAATTATATGTTATTGAATAAATATAAAACAGTATCACTTCAACAAGTAAACCATGTAATCAATATAAAATGTATTAATTATATTCCATTTTTGTTTTGTATTGAGTTTTCAAAATATAGTGTGTATTTTACATTTAAAACATATCTTGATTTGGACTAATCACATGTTGATTCATTGAAAGCCATATTTGGCTCACAAATACAGTATTGGACAGAATTTCTTGGCTATACCCAGAAATTCCTGGTAATTTAATCTCATGCTAAGTATATTACCATTGAACCTGTTTCAGAGATGTGACAGAGAGAGAGAGAGAATTTCTAGCTACTAGATAGAACACTTTGAACTTAGCATGTTTTTCCTCTCTTCTTCTAAGTTTAGCAAACTCACAAATTACCCATGATTTTGAAGTTATGAATTTGAAAATCTGGGAATAATTTTGACATCCCAGGCTCAACTTCTTAACTGGCATGCTTGGATAGGCTGGTATCTGAATATAATTTCAGATCCAAACTCACTCAGGAGAGGTAGGAATGAAGAAAATTGACAGGACCTTAAAAGATAGCAACCTAAATGGAATTCTTAATGGATTTCCAATTAATGGAAGACAGATTTTATCAGACAGTGGAAGAGTATCTGTCTCTGCTGCCTAGAAAGGCTCGGTTGAATTTGAAACTTATGGTCTGAAAATTATCTAACTACTTCTAAATATCAGCATTCCAACTCTCAGGTCTTATTCCTCCTAATGAATAACTTTGACAGAAGAAATCTGGAAAGTTTGTGAATTCAACCTACATCATAATTTACCTCCAGCCAATAACAAACTCTTTGGATGGTTTTTGATGATATATTTTTTATAGCAGTCATAAAAGCTTACAGACTCTCTTTATATGCCTTAAGCATGGAACTGAAAAAGGCTTGCTGTTTTCTTTCTTCAATCTTTCAGTGTTGCGAAAAGCATTTATCCCATTCCATAACCCCTGTCTTTTGCATGCCCAGCATAAATGTTGATAATCAATATTTGGTTCTCCACGCCTATGCCTTCACTAGGCATTATATTCTAGGTAACTACAGGTGACAATTTAAATGACATTTTGCCACCGTGTGCATTATGCTACCACAGTTCCATTTCTCAATGTGAGGTTCATTCTCATTGCCTTTAAACCTAAAGCAGATTCGATAGCCATTCTCAAAATCCCATCCTATGAGAGAGTTGGCTTTTTGCAACCAAGTCTGGTATCACTTATTTTATTACTTAGGTTTCAGTTGTAATTCATGCTTTTTGAAGAAAAAGAATAAAAAAAGAACCTGATCTATAAGCTATTTGAGTTACTCGTAGAGAAGTAGAAACTAATAGTACATAGTATAGTACAATTTTGAAATAAATAGATTTTCATTGATATTTCTATTTAGTGATTCACTGTACTATTTTATTATGAATAATACATTCTTATTTTTAAATTAATGTATAATTATATTTACTGAGCATTTTAATGTGCCATGCATCTTTAGATGAGATGTGCTTTATTTGCATTATTACATTAGTCACATGAGGACCATACAAGATTAGTACAATGACAATGAGCTGTTTACTGGTAAAGACAGGAAACATGGGGTGGTGAAGCCAAAAGCTGACAAGAGCCAGAGGCAGGCTTAAGTCTTTGTACACTGACTGAAAGCCTCATGTTTTCAAATATTATGTAACACAGTTTCAAAATGCATTAATAACATAACCAACATTATTACAAAGATGACCAAATTTTACTGGAATAGCCAGCACTTGTCAAGCAAATATAAAGAAAAAAAAACACTATTTTTTTTATTTCTTTTGGTGGCATGTATATGTTAACCTAAGAAGAAAAATGAAGTTCAGAAGGGTATATTAGCTAGCATTTTACCTTAGAGCCTGCTCATTATTTCACTGATAAATCTCAGTGAAAATTCAAGGTACTTTGTAAGGGACATTTCTAGTGTCAATTTCTTTACTCTGCAGTATCTTGATTATGCCATGAAATATTATATTCTTGTAGACAATTTGTTATATTGTTTCTTTTAAAGAGAAAGATGAAAAAAACACTGAGTTTTTTTAGGATGCATTGAATATATTTCCAATTAATAATATTTTAAAATATTTAAGCCTACCTACAGAAAAGTACAAATATCATAAACATACATTTCAATGCATTAATGTAAATTGAACCCAGGTAAACTCCATCCAGGTCATGAATTTAATATCACCTGCACCTTAGAAGCCTCCCTCCTGCCTTCCCCCAGTAACCACAACTTGCATTTTCTCCACAACTCTGTGATGACTTCTAGTTCCACATAAGCATTTTGCCTGCTTCTGAATCACAGAGTGCATATTCTTTTAAATTTGGCTTTATTGGCTAAGCATTATGTTGACTAAAATCATTTATGTTGTTGATTACATCTATAGTTAGTTGCTTTTTCTTTGATGTATAGTGTTCTATAACATTATGTATTCATTCTGCTGTTGACGAACATTGGAGTTTTTTTTCAATTTTTGATAATTATAAATAATGTACTAACTATTCTCAGTCATAGCTTTTAACAAACATTTGCAGACATTTCTATGGGTTATATAGTTACATTTTATTATACTTTACCAGAAAATTCTTTTGAATCTTACCAAATGGTAAATTTTGATATATCAACAGTATATGAGGGTTCCTATAGATCTGTATCTTCACCAACACTTAGCAGTGCCAGTTTTTTCCTTATAATTATGCAAGTGAGTGAGTAGCAATGTTTCATTGTTGTTTGCAAATGTGCATTTACATAATTGTTAATGTAGTTGATCATCTTTTGATATATTCTTTGGCTAAGTAGCTCTTCAAGTATCTTGCCCAGTTTCCCATTAGATTATCTATGTTTCTTGATTTATAAAACATCTTCCTATTATATATATATAATATTTTTTCTTAAATGTCAGTCTTTTTATCAGTTTTATGTTTTACAAATATTATCTCACACTTAATAGCCTGTATTTTTTTAATTGTGTCTTTTCAAGAGAGAAATTCTAATAAAGAATATTTTTGAGTTATGTTATTATTCTAGTGAGAAAGCAGATGTTGTATCTAAAGAGCAGTTTGCATGAATTACTTGCCTAATAAGTATTCTGACTCTGACATTTCCTTTTTGTATAAGAAATTATCCACTAACCACCCAAAGTTGCTCAGTTTTTTTGCTGTAATTAAGAAGTCTCAAGGCTTTAAGTAACAATCCTTATAAAATACAAATCGAAAAGAAAGTCCTTCAAATGAATACCTATATTTAGTAATCTTCTTTAACTTTGAAGATTATAGTTGCTCATATATTGGTAGTTCTGGTTGAATTTTTGTTTAAAAATCCCTCACACAAGAGGCATTTGTTCACATAGCAGCAGTATATTTTATTCTTCCAGCCTGATAGCACTGCAGACTTTAGGTTCTGACTGGTATTGATCTATTTTATTCTTCTTTGTAAGTTGGGGAATATGCATTGCTCAATTTCACAGGAAACTAGACCCTATCAGTTTCCACTGCTTTTAGCATTTCTAACATAACCATTTCAGATTTCTGCTGAGGAGTGAGTCTTGTACACCAAAAATCTTACTGTAGCATTGTGAAATACATTCCATCTCATTCTTTCCTTTGTAAAAAGCAGGGACTCTTTGTTTCTTAACCTACTATAATTCAGGTCTTAATAAAATGCATTTTTATCCTTTTTTTCAATATGTTAATTTAGTTTTCAAAACTCTTTAATGTTATGAAGAGATATGTGAGTTTGTGTGTATACCTCTGTGTGTGTGTGTGCACTTTAACTCTAGGAGTGAACTCTATGGCTGATTTCTAACACCAGATGTGAGAATACTTTTCAGAGCTCCTCAGAGTGTGCTATGGTTTGAATATTTGTCCCTTATAAAACTCATGTTGAAATTTAATTCCCATTGTGGCAATGTTGAGATGTGGGCCTTTGAGAGGTGATTAGGTCATCAGGTCAGTGCCCTCATGAGTAGATTAATCCCTTAGTGGATTAATGGTTTATCATGGGAGTGGAACTGCTGGCTTTATAAGAAGAGGTAGAAAACCATGAGCTAACACACTCAGCGCCCTCACCATGTGATGCCCTGCACCACCTCATGACTCCATAGAGTCTTCACCAACAAGGATGCCCTCACCAAGTGCAGCTGTTCCACCTTGTACTTGTCAGCCCTCATAACTGTAAGAAATAAATTTCTTTATAAATTGCTAGCTTCATACATTTTGTTATAGGTAACAGAAAAAGAATTAGGATGCTGCGTCTTTCTCAGAGTGGCCTCAGATAATCTGACCACATTTCAGTTATGCTTTAGTCCTAGGAAAAAATTTTATCCTAGTTCAGTCTTAGAAACAAGGCAATGCTATAGCATTAATTAAACAGAAGAATGAATCAAGATAAAAGAAACAGAAAGAGGCCAGGCCTAGTGGCTCATGTCTGTAATCCTAGCACTCTGAGAGGCAGAGGTGGGAGGATTGTTTGAGCTCAGGAGTTCGAGACTACCCTGAGCATGAGCCAGACCCTGTCTCTACTAAAAAAAAAAAAAAGAAAGAAAGAAAGAAATTAGCTGGACAACTAAAAATATATAGAAAAATTAGCTGGGCATGATGGTGCATGCCTGTAGTCCCAGCTACTCGGGAGGCTGAGGCAGAAGAATCCCTTGAAGACAGAAGTTTGAGCCTGGGCAACAGAGCGAGACTTTGTCTTGAAAAAGAAAAAAAAGGAAAGAAAGAAACAGAAATGCAATGAAAGAAATATCAGTCATAGCATAAATATTTCATTCCCTACCAGGGTTCTCAGTTTTTTAAATAATAAATCAATTATAGATGTTTGAAACTGATTATAAAAGAGGAAGAAGATAATTAAAATATATTGCATATTTTGACAGTGATTCTACTATTAACCCTAGACTTAAAAATAAGGCTCACCAAGAAAACTTAATTGTGCAATGTTACACAAAAAATAAGATGAAGAATTAAGTATTGTAAAACAATAGATTCCATACATGCTTTCTTCAGCCCTCCACATGTCTGTGGAGGGGATCCTGAATGGGACAGTATTTGACGAGTTTGTGAAAAATGTAGGAATTCTATAGTAGATGTAGTATGTCCTCAATATGACTAGTATCTTCCATTTCTACAATATATAGCTACAACACACATAAGATAAGAAGGAACTTCTTTATATAATACTATTCTGTTTACAGGAGTAAGTAGTACATCAAAATTACACCAGTTTAAAGAATGTTTGATGTTAGGACAAGACAGAGGCAGGTCATAATTTTTTTTTTTTTTTTTTGTAAATATTTGCTATAGCCTAGGTTCTAACTAAGAGGAATAATTCTCATAAGTAGTGTTGTGGGAAAGCTAGGCTGTTGGAGTAGAAAACTGGTAGTTCTTAATACTTGGTAGAGCAAACTAAATAGTGGAGAAACAGAAGCCTGTTAAGAGTGAACCAATTGATAATGAAGTTAATCTTGCAGTCATCTATTCAGATACACATCATGAAGTGAACTGTCCCCCAAATTAACTTCAATATAGTTGAAACTGTGGTTTTTCCCAATACATAGTCATAGTTCAAATCATTGAATTCAAAATTAGTGGATGTAGTAGGTAGGTAGAATTTTAAGGTGGCTCTCAGGAGCTTTGCTCGGTGGTATTACTCTTGTGTTCATGTTATATAATACAAAAAAATATATATTTCCTTACTGAACCTAACTATGTGATTCCTCTTGAAGTGGGGCTTTCTTTGGCTAATGACAGAAGAATTCAGAGAGGTTGTATGTGAGAACAATTTCATGAATCATTGCTGGTTTGAAGACGAGGTCTCATAAGAAGAAATGCAGGCAGCCTATATGTGTAGAGAGCAGACTCCTTTTGACAACCAGCAAAGAAATAGGCACCTCAGACTTACAATCATAGAAACTGAATTATTCCTACAACCTTAATGATCTTGGAAGGAATTCTTCCCCAAAGACTTCAAATAAGAGCCTACACAAGCCAACAATTTGACTTTAGGTTTCTTTGGCTCTTAAGTGGAGAACATGGACAAGTCCACCAAATTCATGATCTATAGAATTGTGAGGTAATAAGTGTTGTTGCAAGTTACTAAGTGTGGGATAATTTGTTGCACAGCATTCATAAATGCATACAGATTTTGGTACCTGGAAGTGAGGTGCTATCTTAACAGATATTTAAAATGAGAGGTTGTTGTTGGAAGTAGTCAGTGAGTGGAGACTAAAAAAAAAAAAAAAAAAAAATTAAGAAGCATGATAAAAAAAAAAACCTAGATTTTCTTGAAGTGTTAGGAGAAATATTGGTGTTAAAGATATTGTTAAGGACTCAAAAGGAAGTGAGGAACTTGTTATTGGAAATTGGAGGATTGGAAATAGTTGTTAGGTAGTGGCAGAAATTCTAGAGGAATGGCTTCATTTAGTCACAGAAAACATATCATATAAATTATAAGCTTGTACATTTAGCTGAGATTTCCAAAGAAAATTTTGAAGATGTGACTTTGTTTCTTCTTTCTACTTCAACTGCAAGAGGAGAGAGATAAATAAAGGGGAAATGTATTAAACAAAATTAAATGACTAATCGATGATTTAGAAAATTCTCAGCCTTCTCAGATTAAAATTTAAGAGGTTATTTCCAAAAGCTCAGTGAAGAAAAAATCAAGTGTATTCCTATACAAACTGAAATTATTGAAAGATCCAAAGGCCAGAGGGTCTATTCACAAAAGATTAAGTGTATGCCTCAGATATTCTCACTAAAACTACTAATACTAGAGTCCATCTATGAAGCTTAAGGGAATTTTTCCTCATCTCTCTAGCAGAATAAACCAAAAATAGAGAAGGTATTACTTTAGAAATATCTGTAGGCATTATTATTTCCAAGTAGAGTAAACCCACATAAAATCTATGCAAAGTTCACAAAGTTCTTATGAAAGCTATATCATAATAGGCAATGCTAGCTTGTTCTAAAATGTCAAAGTAAATCTTAAATAAAATAGGCTTTCAAACTCCTACCCCTCAAATCTACTGGAAGGAGGTAGGGGATATAAACTCCTAATGGCTATTGTAACAAATTACCAGATAATGGCTTAAAACAATGCAATGCAATTTTTTTTTTTAACTTTACAGTTCTTGTGGCCAAAGCTTTAGAATCAAAGTGTAGATAAGGCTGTGTTCCTTCTAGATGCTCTAATCTGACTCCTTTCCTTTTTCAGTGTAGATGCTACCTGCATTCCTGGGCATGTAACTCCTTATCTCACCTTCAAAGCCAGCAGTACAGCATCTTTAAATGACTCTCCTTCTGGCCTATGCTTTTGACAACACATCAGCTTCTCTCTGACTCTGATACTTCAGCTTCCCTTTTTTATAGACTCTTGAGATTACACTGAGCCTATCTGGATAATCCAGGATAATATCCCCATTACAGAATCATTAATTTAGTCAAATCTGCGTAGTTTCTTTTTCCATGTAAATAACATATTTAGTTTCTGGATATTAAGACATGGACATATTTGAGAGGGGGCATTTTTTCATCCTACAACATGTACCAACTGGTCCCTAAAGATTCACATCTATCCCACATGCAAAATATATTCACTCCATTCCAACATCCTCCCAAAGTTGCAACTCATTATGTCATCAACTCAAATTTCAAAAATCTCATCTAAATCTCATCAGGTCAAAAGTTCCAAATCTCATCAACTCATCTACATCAGGTATAGGTGAGATTTTGCATATAACCCATCCTGGGGGAAAGTTTCTATCCATCTGTGTATCTGTGAACCTAGAAATCAAGTCATTTGCTTTAAAAATATGACAATGGGGTAGACATAGGTCAATAGTTACAGATATATCCATTCAAAATGAGAGATAATGGAAGGGAAAAATGTTACCAGTCTTGACCAATTTTGAAATCCAGCCAGGAAAGCTCTATTTGGGTTCAAAGTCTTGGAATGATGTTCAATGGCTTATGGATCATCTGCCCAGAGAATGTTAGGGACCTAACAGTCATCTTTGATTTCATGCTGTCTCTGTCTCTTTTAGTCTAAGCTGTTAGTGATTTTAGGAGTATACACATTCTCAAGAAATTTGAGGGCCTGCCAAGTTCACCATGAGGATTCCCTGGATTAGAAGAGAGGCTTGTCCACATACCCTTTCTGGATAAGCCCATCTCTATAGGTGGCTTCTGCTGAGATGTCTGAGACAATCCATGGATCAAATGACTAATCTTTCAAATAGCCCTAATGTGATTGAAATGCCCTCACCTATGCATCTTTCTTGGGCAGTTGTGAAAGGTTTTCCAACCAGTCTTTTGGTTTTCTCTCCCAAACACATTATACTGATGGTGAATCTCCTAAAATAGTCTGAGAATATTCTAAATTATCAAGTCCTGATTCATTTAACTGTTAATAATTTAGCAATTCTATGCTCAGTTCATCTCTTTCTGCTCACATTTTGCTATAATCAGCTCCAATAACAGAATTGATACCCTAGAGGGCAGACATGAGAACCAGAGGGTGGAGCTGGGAACCCAGAAGGCAAAGTTGAGAATCTAGAGAGAAGAGCAGAGAGCACAGATCACAGAGCTGAGGGCCACGGGGAATTATATCCAACACTAGATACCTACAAAATACCTACCTTCAATTTGTTTTTTTTTTTGTTTGTTTGTTTGTTTGTTTTTTTGCCTGGGTATGAAAACAATGTTGGACCACTGGCTATTTTTTATGTTCTATTTTCTGGTTTTGGAATCAGGTTATCTACAAGTGTTTTTAATTTCTTTCCTACCATAATATGTATTAGGGGTAGAAAATTTTTCTATTCTGTTTTACAGGTCCACTAATGGAGAAGAATTGTTTTCAGGAACAGTATTGAATGGATTGTACTTAGGAGTCTCATCCACACCTGATTAGATCATTTAGATGATTAGATTATGAAATTTTGAGCTGATTAGATTCATGTGAATTTTGTTGTTTTACTTTTAACTGAGGCTATACTGTGGCGAGACTGTCAGAAAACTTTAGAGGGATTGAATGTATTTTGTACATGAGAGAGATATAAATCATGCAGACCAGAGGATGGACCATGGCAGAGAGAATTTTTTAAAATCTTCATGACCTTCACCCTCCTGGTGTTATTCACATTATTTTGTTACTTTACAAGGCAAGATGGATATTATTTAGGTGGTCTTACTCTAATCACTGTGCAAAGTCAGAGAGCTTTTTTTGGATGGTGGCAGAAGATGAAATTTGGAGAGATTGGAAGCCTGAGAAGAACATGCTGTCACAAAAATAGAAAGAACAGTGCAAGGAAAAATGTAGGATTTTCCTACATTTTATTCTAGAATTTATATGATTTCATGGCTTACATTTAAGTCTTTTATCCATCTTCAATTAATTAATTTAATTTAATTTTTTAAATGATATATATACTACAATATAGGTTTGACCAAGTTAACATGGTTGTTCATAGGACAGAAGGAAAAACATTGCTAGTAGAAAGTATTTTTCTTATTTAAATGAAAATGACAAAAGAGTAAAGGATAATATTTCAATTCAGATTTTGTGATTCCCTCTAAAAATATATGAGAATAAAATTAAGGAAATTCTGCATAAGATTATCTTTTGGTTTAGAAATAGGTTTTTGCAAAAATTTTCTCATTATTTATCCTCTTACCGTACCCTCAAAAAATTCCTGGGAACTTTGAGGGAAAGAGTTGAGAATAATTAGCAAAATAAGTAGGAAAAAACATTATTATTTTATTTTAGGCTTCTGGAATGATCTAATGACTCCTAAAAATCAGGGTTACCTCAATTTCTCTGAAATGGACTATATTTTATTTATTATAACACAAGAAAAATTAGAAATTTTAGATCACTCAGAAATAGGAGTCAATACTATATTTTCACAAGCTCTTTATAATCTAGTAAACACCCAAAATTACGTGAGAGTCCAACCACAGCCTTTGGTGCTTTGTCTGAGGGTGGAAATCTTCTGCACCTAGGCAGCCCTGAGCCCCAGTGCTGAAACTGCCTGCCTGGTCACTGGGAGTGGTGGGAGTTGACCCATTTGCTGGTAGATCATGAGCCACTGTAGAGAATGCAGGACACAAATCTTAGTAAGGAGAAAAAATCTTAGAACACTCTGTGTCTTTTTCTTGTTCAAAATTCATGACAAGGTAAAACGTAGGTACAACTTCTTATTTGAGGTAAAATGGGCATTATTCTCCTTCAACTATAGAAATGATGAAGAAACTAGCAGGATTCCTACCAAAAAAAGGAGGGGTGGAGGCTTTAAGAAATGGATATGTAGATTCTACTTATTCTTTCAGAGTACGGATACAGAACTGTCATAAAGGCCTTTGACTATATAAAAATAACTTATCTTTAACACTCACATGTACCTTTAAGAAGCAAAAATCATTATTTGGATATTGCTTAACATCAGCTCAAACATTAGTAGCTGTTCTCCAAAATGCCTGAAAACCAGAATGTAGGTATTTACTTTCATTATGATGAATTTGGAAAAATATATGAACATTAATACTTTTACCGTCCAAAGCTAAAATATCCAAAGATATCTTACTACATGATGTGACTGCATTACATTTATAAGTAGAAAAATATGCTAAGCACCCATATCCCATTTTTCTGCCTAAAAGGTCGTTTATTGATTTTTTTATATGTTTATTTAGGGAAATAAATCAGATCACTAGAAACAGTAAAAAGTAGCAGTATTGTGTTGTCTTAAAGATCAACAGAAAGTGATCTATTTAATCAATAATCCATTTTGCTGTTCTATATCATTAAATTAACATAACTAATTTTCCAACTGAGATACCAAAATAGAATAATCATCATCTAGGTTAAAGTGTTGGTTAGGCTCTTTGATTTTTACATAGTAATATGAATTTTATGAATTATTTGAAGAATATAGCATCCATTTATACTTGATAGTCTAGAATTAATTATTGAATCATGTTAGAACACATGAGAGACTTTTTTACTTTGACCAAATTATCTTTATGTACAAAAGATTGCTTTAATTAAGAGGTGATTTGCATTGAGTTTAGAGTTTCTTAATCTAACTTATTACAAGAAATAACTTTATGAAAATTATTATTCTTTTTAATTTAGATAAATTGACAATATCCATTCTAATATTCAGTGGATCCAGTAGGAAAGCCTACTCAAAGAATGTTTTTCACAGCTAAATGTCTATATAACTACATATTTCCTTTAAGGAAATATTATGATATTTTTCTTCCAAAGGATATATGTTTTGAACACTTGACAGCTGACAGTTTGCTAAGTTGTGAGCAAAGCATCAGGTGCTTAAAAGATGTGGAGCAAATTAGGAAGAAATATAAAAAATAAATTCTTTTGCAGTGTCATCCAACAGAGAATGTTTTGTGTAACTTCTCTTTGTGAAAAAAACATCCTGAAATATGACATTTCCTTTTTCTTTTTCCTGCTGATTTAGAATACTTGAGAGAAAAATCCCCTGTATATCCAAAACAAAGCTGTTCTTGAAACATAACTTCTTTGGGAGGATCCAAGTATTTCAGTGTTCTCTCCTCATTTCTCAAGGTAACTAACTATGGGAGAAGCTGGTCCCACATATAGAGATCTTTTGAAATCCTAAGGCTAGAGGAAATTAGTTTTCACACTTCTAAAGATAAATGCAATTTGCAAGGAGAGCTATACTGGAATGTTGAGGTCAAAAAGCTAACAGACACAAAGGAAGATTCAAAACTGTGGCAGATAAGAATCATGTAGTAAAGTGAGTATAAAGAACCAGGAATTCCAAGGAGAAGCAAATATTGCAAGTTGAGAGTAAGAGATTATGAATGAGAATTCTTTGAGTTTGATCTAGCAGTAGTCTACAGGGCACCCTGCCCTAGTTTTGATTTGCTTGGCCAGAGAGTGATTTAATTTGAGTAACGAAAAGATTTCATGTTTTAGATTTTTGGAAATTGCATTTTTTTCTTAATATCAATTTTTTAATAAGGGAATATATTCTCCTTTAACAGAACCATTTAGTCTATTTCCAAACCTGCAACACTTTTTCATACATTTAACTGATTTGGATTGACCTTGTCAACATTTGAAGTAATGACCTTGAACTAATATTTCTTTTTGATGAGCCAGATGACAGATGGTGATAATATTTAACCATGAATTAAAGCTTGAATGTTCTAACGCTAGTAGTATTTTCAAGGCTCTGAATTTAACAATGCTTAGTACCTCTTCAGACTTCAGACTCTAAAGTTAACCAGAAAACCACAATACTGTCTGCAAGCTATAGCAAGAATGGTCTAGAAAAAAATAAAACTGATTTTAAAGGGTTTCATTTTCTTTTGCTGGGTTAGAATTACTCTTTGCAGAATGTTAACACGGGGAAGGATTGGGAGGAGAACCAGGATGAGGCTTGCTTGGGAATTATGGAAGAATGAGGGTCTGATACTATTTGCTTATTAATAAAAATAGAAGCAAATGAAGAAGAGCTCCAATACTTACTAGGTCATATTTGTGTGATTTTGTGTATGAGTAACTACAGAAAGGAAGTGAAGGCCAGAGATACCAGAAAGAACTTAGAAAATACAGTAGGAGGTAGGACAAAGTGGTAGACTTCAATTTTCAGGCTATAGAAACCACTGGTATACCCTTATTTGATGCTTGTTGTTACATGGGACAGACATTTTAGAGGCCAGTTCTTGATACAGAAGACTTTAGAGACATTGGGGAAATACCTATTTATTAAATCATGATCTCAATAAGCAGGAATTCAGCTTTATTTATAATTTTTTTCTCCCAACGTCTAGCATAACTATTTGCATGTAGACATCTAATATGTATTAACTAATTACTTTTGGAATAAAGCAATGCATTTTAAGCTTGGATATATAACTAGAGGATTTTCCATCAAGCATAAACAATAATTGCTACAAAGGTCTAAACAACTTCTAACAGAAGAAAATAGGAAAAAATACACCCTATCCTATGGGAGTAATTATTCTCACAATGGAATTTTTACCACATAGAATGACTTATTTGAAGTGACAGATGGCACATTATATTCTACAGGAAGTCTTTTTACATTCAATCACAGATATATTCATCTACCAAATATGATGTATCACAAATATTTGTTTTAATTTAAGGGTCTTGGCCTTGAGCTAAAATGAATGGTCATTTAGGAGTCTTTCATAATGGGGCATACATGATACAAGATTTGCCTGAGCACATTTTAGAGCTCTGGAAAAATATAAACTATTTTTATTTTCCAGTGTTGTGGTTGACAACATCTCATGGTTGACAGGTCAATCCTAATAAAACTATATATCTGACAATCTAGATGGCAAGCAGGGGATAGAGATCAATCTTTACCTAGAAAAGTTGATGGAATATGTCATAAACTGATGACACAATAATATTGTGACCTTGTATATAAGTAAATGACCCTTAAAGTTTAGTAACCTGAATTACTTAAATTACTTGAATATCATGAATCAGTTCCATGATATTAAATGCATTCTTCTGTATTATGGATGAAATTCTTAGGAAGTAATTAAATATATCAGAATTAAAAGCCCAGAAAATATAAAAATGCTGTTGCAATGACAAGAAAAGTAGAAATAGATTATTTATAGTACATCCATTACATGTGATATACACATTTATAATGAAGTCCCACGGAATTTTTACAGTTCTTTAAAATTTCTTAAACAATCAAGAAATTAAGTGTTGATATTCCATAAAGTTATAATTAAAATTATTTTCTATTGGAATTTAAAAAATTTAGAGTTTTTTTCCTTATTTTATATCCTAGAATGGAACACTACAACAACTTCTTATTAAAAAGGGTAGCTCTATTAACTATTCCCTGATAATCATAAAAAATATCCAATACCTTTGCAGTTCAACATTAATTTTTTGCTTATATTTGTCCCTATCAGATGTCATTAAAATATTTCTGATGATGATCAAGTTATCATATCTTGCCATCTGCAATGCTTATAGATTTAGTCAGTTTAGCATCTTTCTCTTGAAAAAATTAAGTAAGCTTATACAAAACCTACCTAGGGAATTACAAATAAAGTGAATTTTATTTTAATTATTTATAAATACAAAATGCTTGCTATGTTTATAAATATTTATTAGAAAAACTAGTAAAAACATTCTTTAACAATTTTACTTGAATAATTGTTTTCTCAAACTACCTTTTATCCTAAGGAATAATAACATAAGTAAAGAAGCTCAGATTTAAATATATTATTCTTATATTTATAGAAATTTTCATTTTTAGATGAATTTATAAGATGGATCTAAAATAAATTTTAAATTTCAGGAGGGGTTTTCTATTCCAATAATGTCAAAGTAACTTATATTGGACTAATACTGCTTCGGATAACAATT
>VSMD01074213.1:1380-37488 GCA_008750895.1 Mirza zaza | reverse complement strand
CATTACGACAGAGCGGAGGCCGGAGTGACGAACTTTGAGGTGGAGGAAGAGGCAGAGCTAAGGCTCGCATGCACCTTCTAGAAGCAGGAAAGCAAGGGAGAGGGTCCTCCCCCAGCCTCCAGCAGGGATGCAGCCCCGCTGACACCTGGTTTTAGCCTCACAAAACCCATTTCAGACTCAGATCTCTGGAAGATAGTAAATTTGCGTTGTCTTAAGCCACTAAATTTAGGCTAATTTGTTATAGCAGCAATCTATAAAGCACTTATCACAAATGACCAAAATCGATTCAAAAAGAGGTTAAAAAAAGCCAACTTCAGATGAAATAAAAGACTTTTTCTTCTTATTTTTAAACAAAATACACCTCCCAAAAATGCATCAGATGGTCTTGTAGGCGTTTCCAGACCTTCGAGACCAGATCATTCTTATGGTGTCTGAATAGTTAGAGTACAAAAACAGAAAGTTTCATAGCTGATTCTACGAGGTTATACATGACCTTCCTAACCTAAGCTGGACAAAGCCAGTAAGTCCATGCACAAATGACTCTTATCTATGAGCATAAATATAGCAATGCTAAATAAAATATTAGCAATAAATCCACTAATATATATCAATTATATGACACTATGAGCAAGGGAAATTTATTCCAGGAATCAGTGATTGTTAAACATTTGGAAGTCTGTGATGAACTTAATATCCTAAAAGAAAAGAAAAATGTGATCATGTCAATTAATATATTTTTTAAAAAATCTGATAAAATTCAACTTTAATACATGATTTTTGTTTGTTTGTTTGTTTGTTTTTGAGACAGAGTCTCACTCTGTTGCCCAGGCTAGAGTGCTGTGGCATCAGCCTAGCTCACAGCAACCTCAAACTCCTGGGCTCAAGCGATCCTTCTGCCTCAGCCTCCAGAGTAGCTGGGACTACAGGCATGTGACACCATGCCCAGCTAATTTTTTCTATATATTTTTAGTTGACCAATTAATTTCTTTCTATTTATAGTAGAGACAGGGGTCTCGCTCTTGCTCAGGCTGGTTTCGAACTCCTGACCTCGAGTAGTCCGCCCACCTCGGCCTCCCAGAGTGCTAGGATTACAGACGTGAGCCACCGTGCCCCGCCCTAATACATGCTTTTGAAAATATCTCTTGGCATGTTCAGAGCCACAAGTGAACATAATAATGACTATTTATCAGGCATCATCAGCAAAGTCAATAAATTCCTCATCTAGGGGACGGGGCACATGATTGAACCAGAAGACAGTATTTTAATAAGATGCATTCTTTCTGAATAAATCTTCAGGTATAATGCAATGTCAGTTAAAATCTCAACACGTTCCAAGTCAAACAGGATTTTTCACAACCGTTTCTGAAGTAATCCTTTTCTCTGTCCATCCCAATGACCCTCAACAAACGTGACATTCTCACGAAAGGTAAGACTTACCAGAGGGTCTATTTTTTGGCTGCCTAACATTTCCTTGATCTAGTTGTCTGGTCTTGTGCTAACAGCACATTGTTTTAAAAACTATTTATCAACCAATAGAGTTACTTCCTCCCTTTTTACTTTCCTTTCTCAGAATTTTTTTTCATATCCTTCCTGTTTACACTCTCAAATGCTTTTGGAATCAGTTTACCACATGTTAAAAGAATTGGAAATACAACCTGATATATTAACTGGAAAATACTGGCCAACTTCAAGAATGCATGTGATCCTAACTAATGCATGTCTTTCTAAAATTCAAAAATAAATGTCACATATATTTCACATTAAAATTATTCCTATACATAATTTGGGGATCTACCTGTGCTGTGGCATCACCACACTTAGCTTCGATTCTTTTAATCCCAATGAAATGAAGATATGACAACAAAACAGAAACAGTTCAAACAGCTTCATGCACCTTATTCCCTGTCCAGTGGAACCCCCAGGATGACACTAAAAGCTGTAAGCATTGCTCTCACCCTGAGCAAGGAAAAACTTCAAAGTGTTGCAAAAATCCCACATGCCATGTTGGTTTCAGCTGTTGTGGAGAGTTGAACTTTCTAGCTATTTGCTCCAGCAATTGGGGGAAGTTCTCTGATTGTATTTAAAAAACAACTTTCAGGGCGTGGTGGCTCACACCTATAATCCTAGCACTCTGGGAGACCGAGGCTGGCGGATTGCTTGAGGTCAGGAGTTCGAAACCAGCCTGAGCAAGAGCGAGACCCCGTCTCTACTATAAATAGAAAGAAATTAATTAGCCTACTAATATATATAGAGAGAAAAAATTAGCCAGGCATGGTGGCACATGCCTATAGTTCCAGCTACTTGGGAGACTGAGGCAGCAGGATCGCTTGAGCCCAGGAGTTTGAGGTTGCTGTGAGCTAGGCTGACGCCACAGCACTCACTCTAGCCTGAGCAACAAAGGGAGACTCTGTCTCAAAAAAAAACAAAAAAACCAAAAAACCAACTTTCAGGCTTCAGAATTGATATTTATACATTATTACCAACCAAAGACCAAGCTTCATTCAGATTTCCCGGGTTCTTACCTAAGGCCCTTATTGTGTGTGTGTGGTCCCAGGTTGGTATCCAGGACACCACCTTGCATTTCATCCTCATACTTCTTTAGGTTCCTTTTGGTGTGATAATTTTTCAGAATGTACTTTTGTTTTCGATGACCTTGACCATTTGAGGAATACTGGTCAGTTGTTTTGAAGGATGATCCTCAACTGAGATTTTTCTGATGTTTTTCTCATGATTAGACTGGAGCTGTAGGAAGAAGACCACAGGCATAATGTGCCATTGTCACCACATCATATCAAGGGTACTGTACTCTGTTGAGTAGTGTCCACCAAAATTCATGTCTACCTGGAACCTCAGAATGTGACCTTATTATGTAAATAGGGTCTTTGTGGATGTAATGAAGCTAAGATGAGGTCATACAGACTAGGGTGGCCTCTGCTCCAACGACTAGTGTCCTTATATGAAGAAACAACAGAGACGCAGAGGCAGACACACAGGAAAACGCCCTGTAATGACAGCGGAGACTAGAACCAGGCTGCCACAGACCAGGAATGCCAAGGGTTTTGTAGGCAACCACCAGAAGCCAGCAGAGAGGCATGGAGCAGATTCTCTCGCTGAGCCTCCCAAGAGGGAACCAACCCTGCCAACTGCTGGACTCCAGCGTTCTGGCCTCTGGAACTGTGAGAGAAAAATTTCTGTTGTTTTAAGCCATCAGATTGGTAATTTGTCACGGCAGATTTGTGCTGCGACTCACTGCGGCCGCCCTAGGAAGCAAAGGCAGCTACATACTACCAGCATGTAGTATGTGGTGCGAGGAACGTGAACGAGGTCTTCACGTTCACCTCGATCACCTGGCTATGCCAGTCTTGTCAGGTTTCTCTGTGTAAAGTCACTATTTCCCCACTTTCCATACTGTACTCTTAGGAAGGAGGTCACTGTGTACAACCCACCTTAGGGAGTGAGAAGCTATGTTTCACATCACAAGGAGTTTTTATTTGTTGCTATTGTGAAAGAAACTTCTTCTTTTAATATTTCCATACACATTATTACCCATATAAAGGACTTATAGGATTGGTTGAAGAACTTGTATGTAGCAACTTTACTAAACTCCTTCATTAATTCTATTAGCTTTTTTCCTATTTGATTTGTTTGGATTGCCTAGAATTATAAGTAATACTTTTGCCTTTTCGTTCTGCATACTTATACATTGCTTTTCTGTTTCATGTCCTATTACATTGTTCAGGACTTCCAGAAGACTATTTAAGAACAGCAGTGATGGGAGATCTAGCGTGTATCCTAGGACTTTTGTCTGTTGAGACTCTCAGCTCTTTTGGGCACCTTCTCCTCTACCCCGTGTGTGCAGTTCTGGTGTGATGATTGCCATTCTCAGGTGGTACCCACCCCCTCGGGCACAGAGCTGAGTGCTTGGTCCAGGTCCAGCCACAGAAGACCCCGTCTTCCTGGCCAGGGTGGCTGTTCAGAGGTGGCATAAAACCCAAGCAGGGCCAGTCGAGTTTTCTCCTGGGTTTTGTTTGTTAGTTTGGAGCTAGAAGAGAAGAAGGGACGGTCTTACTTTCTGGCTTAGCAGGTGGGAAAAACAGGAATGAGGGTACAGGAGGCAGGAAGAGAGAGGCTGCCTGTAGAGGAGGAATGAAACCAAAGAGAGAATGGTAAAGGGCAGGGAGAGAGACTGGGAGGGGGAGGACACTAATGATCTTGTTTTTAAATCTCTGCATCCAAACTTCCTGGTTACGTGAGCCCAAAATTTCTGTTTTCCATTTTCTGTGCTTACGTTGGCTCACTTACAACAGCAAGAATTTTGACTGTTACGGAAATCATTCTTGCTCTGGTAACTAACATTGTTAGGCAATGGCTGTGCCAGGCTGAGGGCATGTGGCGCTGCCTCTGGTCTCCACCTGTGCAGTCCTGGCCTCCACCACTGGGATGTAGATACTCCTTAGAGGTTACAGTTGAGGAAACCAAGACGCTGGGAGACAAGCAGCTGCCCATGTGCTTCCAGGTAGAACGCGGCAGGCGTCCTTGAACCCACGCTCGCCTGACGCTCTGGCTCTCTCACATCAGGCTGACGGACAGACATCTGAGAAGACCATCGAACATCAGCTGTGCCACTCGGGAAAGGTGAGCGCGTCGCTCTATCCTTGCTGCGCTCCCAGCGGCGCTCGTCCGGGTCCAGGCTGCAGGTGCCGGATGGCTGCGCCTTTTCTGAGCGCCGATTCCAGCAAGGAAGCGACAGTTACCTGAACTGCAAAACACTGGGAACTTGGTTTCTTTGAAAACTAGCTGGAAAGTCCGGGAGCTCAGGTATCTAAATAATCCTGAGGCGTGGAGGAGGAAGGTGAGTGATCTGTCTAGCCGGAGATGTCGCTAATGGAACTACTGGTGGAGGACAAGGAGTTTGGAGAGCCCAAAACAGTGTGCTGAGCCAACCTGCGCGGCGACGGCCACCGAAGCGCCCAACCTGAACACTCTGCTGGCCGCCAACCGGTTGCGGCTCCAGGACTCTAGGCCCTTCCATGCCACACCCTTCAGAACCTGAAACCCCCAAGAAAGGCGCAGAGCCGGGTGAGCCGGGCGTCCGAGGACCGGCTGGAGCGCTTTCCGCTAGTTTCAGAGCGTTTTCAGACTTTGCCCTCCACGCGTAGGCGTCCGGCCTCTGCGAGACCCGCGGGCGTCCGCAGCGGTGCAGTGCCGAGGTGCAGGGCCGCGCCCAAGGTCGCAGACTGGCTGGCGGCGCGCTCAGCCGGGCCGCCAGCTCGGGCGCGGGGCGGGGGGGAGGCGGCCCGGGGCGGGGACTGGAGTGCGGGCTGCCCTGCGCCGTCCCAGCCGCGGCGCGGA
Organism: Mirza zaza; assembly: GCA_008750895.1. NCBI lineage: Eukaryota > Metazoa > Chordata > Mammalia > Primates > Cheirogaleidae > Mirza > Mirza zaza. The sequence goes on along the minus strand of VSMD01074213.1, from coordinate 32,136 downwards.
GCGTCCCCGCTGCAGCGCGCCAGGCACATGGAGGCTCCCCCCGAGCCCGCGCCCCGGCCCGTTGGCCCGGAGGCCAGCCCCGAGCGCCGCGGGCCGCGCCGCCTGCCGCTGTCCGACTTCCTAGGGGAGCTGCGGGCGCTCTTGGTGCTGGCGGGCCCCGCGGTGAGTAAGAGGGCCCGAGTTGGAGGCCGGTCCCGGTGGCTGGTGGCCCGGCGACCGGTGCCCCAGCGTGTGACTTGGTGCAGGTGGGGAGGGGACAGGGCGAGCTGGCCAGGGCAGCGGCCGGGCGCGGAGGAGCGCCTGCCCGGAGCCGGGCGGGCGGACCCGCCGGCGCAGCTGGCACCGCAGGCATCGCGTGCACGCGCCCGGGCGCGCGGCGGCGAGCGAGGCCGGTGGCTCCCGCCTCCTGCCTTCGGAGCCGCTGGGGACCAGGGACCTGCGTCTAACGGGCCTCGATCCAGGCTGCAGGCGCACCCGCTGTGCCTCTCCGGCCGCTTACAGCGAACGAGCAAAAGTTACCCGAGCTTCAAAGCACTGGGGACTTGGTTTCTTTGAAAACTAACTGTCAAGTCCGGGAACTCAGGCATCTAAACAAACCTGAGGCGGAGGAGGGAGGTGGATTGTCTCTCCTGGATTTAGATCTCCAAATCTGTTTCTCCAGAAGCCAAAGCTAGCCTGTACCGAGGAAGCCAAAGGCATCCGTACCACACTCCCCTTCCCGCCAATAAGCATGTTCTTTTTTATAAAAAGAGTTTTTAAAATGTGGTTCTTTCGAGAGTTGAGGTGTTCTCATCTGTGGGATTTTTCTTTTTTGTTTTTATTCGTTCGGTTAGGGCTCTTTCTGCTTTGTCTCTTAAAAGTAATGTGGGTTTAAAAACCCACAAAAATAGAATCCGATGCATGTTTTCAAGCTGTTTGGGTGGTTTTCAAGCCAAGGGGGCAGGAGAGCCACTGCCTAGGACAAGAAGCAACCTGTGCGTGTTCAGGTGTGAATGAGCTCTGGCCGTGGGGCAGGCGTTCTGCACCTGGCCGGGCCAAGGTGGGCAGCCGTGTCCCCTGCAGTGATGGCGCCTTGTCTGGGGAACACTGCGACGCCCACTGTGCCGTGCAGGGCAGCGGGAATAATGCTGGGGACAAAGCCATGGAATGATGATCCGCTCTGGCGAAGGGGTTTGTGACACTCTTTCACAGCCGGAAGGAACTCGTGATTGGGAATCGCAAGACCTGGGGTTCAGTTCCCAGCTCTGATTGCCCAAGGTATGTTAGGAAACAGCTGTGTGAATTAGAGCAGTCTCTTAACCTCTTCTAGCCTCTGTTTATTCATCCATGAAACAAGGACAGCAGTCCGTGCTTGGCCCACATGCCCTCACAGTTGCTGTGGGAAAGGGCTTTGTAAGGCTGTTCCTCCTTTGCTGGGGTGGAAACACGAAAACAAAAGGCAGGCAGCTTTCTGAGGTCCAGCCGCTCCCAGCTCCCTGACCGGGTGATGTAGGGACCCCCAGGCCTCCTGGGCGTGGGGGTGCCCTTGCCCTCTCTGTGTGCTCACCTGTGCATGTGCATGGGTGGGCTTGTGACCGTTGCAAATGCACTGCATGTCCACTGCAGAAAAACTGGAAAACCAAGACCAACAAAAGAAACAAACTCTGAAAGCTCAACACTGAGAAGTAATCTGGGAAATTTTCTTCCAGTCCTTTGTCTGTGTGACCCTGACTGCTTTGCAAAATCGTGGAGGTAGAATTCTGGCTCCTGTTTCGTCACTTGGGAACTGTGTAGAGTCCCTCTTGGTCTCTCTCCCATCTCCCATCTGCTGTGAGCTTTCTGTTTCCCCAGGGCCACAGGTAGTTCTCCATGTCAAATCGCTGCCTCTTCCAGGCTCCACCTTAAATGTAACAGGATGCCCTGTCTCGCCTTCCTCTCTGTGAACTTCTCTCTCTCCCCTCTCCCTTTCAGACTCTGAAGCTAACCCTAACCTTTGAGGGGTGATTCTCTCCCACTGGGCTTTAAATGAGGCCTTTGTGGAGAGAACAGTCCCTACCTCAAAGGAGGTGAGGAGGGCTCTCCATTTTACCCTGTGGAAAGTCAGGAAAACCAGTATTTGGTGGTGGGGGGGATGTGGTGGCTGCAAATACCTAGTCTCATGTCTTCCAACCAGCTCTCTCTTTGTCATTAACATCTGGTCACCTGGCTAAGTCAGCAGGCTGGAGTCCTGAAAAATAACAACCCCAAAGATGGATTCCCACTTCTAGGGGGCATGGGTTGTGCGTGGCATTGTCAGGGATGTAACAGAGGCTAGGCTCCAATTCAGGGAGCTTGTTTTCATCTGTGCAGGGGAGAAACACCTGGGAAAGAGCTCCAGCACCTTTTAGGGCTGCAAAGAATAGACCAGGGAGGACCAGCAGCGTGGGGGAGTGGGGAGGGTGTCTGGAGAGACTGGCTTGACCCAGGACACACAAAGAAAAACATGCAGACTGACCATTTAAATTGTATCCTAGGCCGGGCATGGTGGTTCACGCCTGTCATCCTAGCACTCTGGGAGGCGGAGTTGGGAGGACTGCTTGAGCTCAGGAGTTCGAGACCAGCCTGAGCAAGAGTGAGACCCTGTCTTTACTAAAAATAGAAAAAATTAGCCATGTTGGTGGCATGTGCCTGCAGTCCTAGCTACTCAGGAGGCTGAGGCAGGAGGATTGCTTGAGCCCAGGAGTTTGAGATTGCTGTGAGCTAGGATGACACCATGGCACTCTAGCCCAGGTGACAGAGCAAGACTCCGTCTCTAAATAAATAAATAGTGTCCTGCAGGCAGTGGGGAAAAGACTTATCAGAGTGGTTAGTGACATCAGATTCAGCAGGAAGCTTGGTAGAAGCCAGAGATAACCTAGGCCTAAGGTGAGGAAGACCAAGTGGAAGATAGCTCCCCTGGACGTGAGGAAGTGTTCATGGATGGTGGCAGCTAGACAGAGGAAGCCTGGCTGGGATCCAGCACCTACCTGTCTTCTCCATCTCCTCTTCCAACCCATCCTCACCAAGGCTTTTGGTTTAGTGCCCTAAATACCTCCCAGCAGGATCTACTTCTCAGCATCTCCACCCTCGTGGGCCATGCTGCCCCAGTTGCTCCATGCAGAGACATTCACCTCCTGCTCAAAACCCTTTCCTTGCTCCTCTAAGCCCCCGTGGCCTGCTTGCCTGAGTTTGTGCCACTATTGCCCGACCTGTTCCCTGCACCCAGCTGCCTCTCAGTGTCTCCTGCCACACCCCTTCCCTCTACCCAGAATGTTCTCCTGTCAGATATGCCGCCTTCACCTGCCTATTCATCCTTGACCTAGTCATCATTCGGGTTTCAGCTCAACTTTGTTTCCTCCAGAAACCTTCTCTGACTCCTCTGCTGCACGCTCATGTTCATCACACACGTCATGAGCCATGTTATTTGTTGCATCGTGAACATCTTTCACTACTGTATAGCCGCTCCCTGACTTATGGGGTTACCCCAGCTGGAAATAGCGCTAAATGCCTCTAAAGGATAAGGTGGCTGAGATTGTGTATTGTGAAAGTCCTACCCCACAGTGATGGCCACTGCTGGCCTGCCACCTTCATGACAGGCAATTATCTTTAGTTTCATCTCTAGAGTAATTGCCGCCTTCTTGCCAGAAGCAGGAAACACAGATGGCATTCGGTAGACACGGTGGGATGTGAAAACACAAAGTCCAGAAAACCCCGGCCACGCAGTGTACCGTGGAGCTTCAGGCATTTAGCCCGGTGACCTCAGGGCCGACTGGGAGCCACGGCTCACTGCCACTGTCCAGCACCACAGAGAGTCTGAGACTGCAAATTGCTAGGCTGGGAAGAGATCCAAAATCCAAAATTCAAAGTTCAATGGTTTCTATTGAATACATCTTGCTTTTCCACCATCATAAGTCGGGGATCGTCTGTACTGTGGGTTCCATGGAGTAGGAATGGAGCGATGGTCTTTGTCCAACTCACCCTGTACCCCAAGTGCTGGGCGTACTTTATACTCCGAAGATATTGCCCTCACTGACCATCTGAGTTGACAGTCAGGTAACTGGGCTGCTTGCTAAACCTCCCAGCCTGTGCTTCCTCACGTACAGAAGAGGCTGTCCCAGACGCCCTCTCTGGTTCCTTCTGGTGGGTAGCTCCCAGGCATCCATGTGAGCGGGCAAGAGAGGCCCTTCTGGAGGCATCCAGCCCTAGAGAGCACCTGCCAAAGCTGCCAGGCGGTGAGTCTCTGTCTTGCTACCAAGCTTTTTTATTGTTGCCTGGCCAAAACCGGAGCAGGATCCCTGTGGCAAGGAGAAGGGACAGAAGCACAGTCTAGCAATTTCTATCGTCCTTCTGGCTCCGTCCAAGCTACTGCCAGCTCAGTCTGTTGTTCAGACAGCAGCTGCTGAAACGTCTAGGGGAACAAAGCTTTGTCCGGCATTGTCTAATTCCATGAGTGCAGCAATGCGCTCTGCAGCAGCACATTGGGTCTGGAGCATTCTCAAGGTGTGGTCCTCGACCACCTGCATCTGGCCTGGGAGCACATGGGCAGGGGGCATTCCCCGGCCCGGTGGACCTCTTGAGATGGGCCGGGGCACAGGCATTTTGAACAGCCTCCCCCATGTGACCCTTCTGTACATGAACTACAGTCTGTGGCCAAGAGTTCAAACCCAAAGGGCTTGAGACAAGGTCTGAGAAGTTAGCAAATCTGAACTCTGGGGCTGGGAGACCGGGACTCAGCGTGGGCTGGCAGCACTGGGCTGCCCGACTCTGGCAATCTGCATGCTGGGTTATTGCCATAACCCCGGTGAAGCCCAGCAGCCCCCACGAAGAGACTCTTTTTGCTGGCACTGACACAGAAGGTGAATCTCACATGGATTAGTTTAACTCAGATTGACCTCCTGGCCTTTTGTATCAGAGACATCCAACTATTCCCACCCTCGGCCTGGGCGCTCGCCCTAAGAAAATGCCCATCCCTCACCCAAGTGAAAAAGATGTTTAGGGGGGTACAATCTGTGATAGTAAAATATGGGAAAATCTCCAAAGGCCTAACGCCAGGGGAGACTGGACATGTTTTCACGCTAGCTGTGAGGAATAGCTTCTGTGTGGCCTGCAGGAGACAGGGCGCAGTGCGTGGAAACACAGTGTCCCATGGGGAAGCGGAAAGACTCGGTGAACATGACCACTTGCGATGGCCCGTGCGCACAAAGGCTTAAAGGACAGTGATCTGAAAAGATGTGCAAGTGTTGCCGAGTTCACAAACAAAAAGGACTCCGTGGCCGTTAAAGGCCCCTGAATGTACAATTAGAGACACCAAGCTCCAATCCACACTCAGTTCCTGTGGTGGTGAGAGGTACTTGGATCACGGTTGGAACCGATACAAGAAAGTGTGTCCCCTACAAGACGCAACACCACCCCCAGGGCCAGGAACAGGCTTTTCGGGTTTTGAAGGTCTGGGCCCATCACAGGGGTTGAAAAGGGTCTCTCCCCAGATGTGGATGCTGGGGAAGGAGAGAGGAGGGTCCCTGGTGCCTCGGAGGCACAGGGCCTGGCGGGTCCTGGCGTGGCTCTCCGGGGAGGCCGAGGCGCCAGACGGGCCACGCAGGGCCTGGCGGAGGAGAGCTCTGGAAGCTGCGCCCCGGGAGCGAGGAAGAGGGGTCCTCTCTGGGCTCAGCGCAGAGGGGCCAGTTCCCTCGAAGGGCTGTGAGAGGCGGCAGCGGGGCTGGACCAGTGGCAAGCGTCACAGTCACCATCCCCAGGGGGCAGCTTCAGAAAGGCCCTCGCAGGGCCACTGTGGGCGGCGGCGGCGGTGGCAGCGAATCCTTAGGCGCCTGTTCTCTCCTCCTAGGAGCCGGCGGTCAGATGAGCGCCTCTCGGAAGGCATGAGCCTCGGAGGGGCGAGGGGCTTCCCCCGGAGAGACGGGACTGCCTGGTCTGGCGGGTGGGAGGCAGGACGTGGTTTTAAATTGGCCTCAAGAAACAAGCTCATTGCCCAATTGTGCAGCAAAAACACAGTGAAGCGATTCATAGCAGTGGCTGGAATTTGGAGGAAGAGTAGCTCAGTGTTACAGAAGCTGAAGTTGCTCCCGTATCTGACGCTGCATAGGGTTGAAGCACGGAAGGTGCTCCACAGACCCCAGGTGTCACCTGGAGATTTCCACTCCCGCTGGCCTTCCAGTGGGATGAGCACATTTCTCCCTCAGCACCTCCTGCCTGCGGGATTTCCTGAGGGCTGCAGTGAGTTCTCACTGTCGAAGGCTGCATTCTCCCCAGTCCTCACCAGGAATCTCACATGACAAGACGGTTGTCCCAAAAGGCAGCCTCCGCAAATTTCAGAGGAAATTTAACATGATCTATGGCATGAGAAATTGCAGTGGAAAAAATAAACAAAAAACATTGGGAAGTTCTCAAAAACATGATTCTGACCCAATGGTTGCAAAAAAAAACCTTTAATATTTCAAGAAGCCCCCGCCCCGAAATTGTGCATTTGCCTGTGAAAGGGGGTGGGGGCTCACCGATGCTGGGTTTCTTTGTTCCCACTGGAGCTGAACGGCGTGGAGTCGGCCCTGGGGCCTGGGCACTGCACCCTCACCACAGTGGCCCGCTGGGCACTCACCTCCCCTCCCTTCTCCCTGTCTTCCCAGTTCCTGGCCCAGCTGATGTTGTTCCTGATCAGTTTCATAAGCTCCGTGTTCTGCGGCCACCTGGGCAAGCTGGAATTGGACGCTGTCACCCTTGCAATTGCCGTGCGTATGGGTCCTTCTAATGCTAATCCATACCCTGCTGCTGTGACAGATACCAAACACAGCAGCCTGACTCCACACTGACTCACCCTCTTACAGTTCCAGGGGGCAGGAGTCCACAGTGGGTTTCACTGGGCTGAAATCAAGGTGCCAGTGGGGTTGCAGCCTTAATTCTCCTTTGCCGTGTCACCTCGCATATCCCTAAGTTCTGGGGCTCAGGATGAGGACATCTTTGAGGGGACATTATCCTGTCCGCCTCATCATCTAGTTTCTAATCCATGAGTCCTAGTTCCCACTGTTGCTCCCACATCTGGAAGAAGGGAATTGTAAAAGGAGAGCCGAGTCTGACTTCATGAGGAGAAACTCAGTCCCCGTGCCCCACCCCCTCCAGTGTCTGTCTTCCAGAAAGTCCTAATCTGGAAATGGAACTGGAAGGCAAAGTCTAGATCCTAGTATCCAAACCTAACATTGGTGGGAGCCCAAATCCTCTCTGTATTGTAGATGTAAACCCCAAAACCAGAGACACGCCATCAATCTCTGCCAGGGATTTTCAACTGGCCACGTAAGACCAAAGAATTTTGGTTTGTGCACTTAGGTTATTTCTAGAAAATGGATTCAGGGACTCTCAGTAGGGTGTGTGTTCCTGCTCCCTCAACCCCACCTCTGCTCCCTAACTACCCTGGTGGAAACACACTTTAAGCTGGCCCAACTGCTCCGAGCAGGGGGCCCAGGCAGTTTAGGAGTTGATCGGATTGACTCGTGAATGCCGGGGGAGGAGCTTTGCAGGCTGTCAACACAGTAGAAAATGTAACTTCCTTTCCTCCTTAATCCTGTGTAGCCTTACCCTTGGGTTTATTTCCAGGTTATTAACATCACGGGTATTTCAGTGGGATTTGGCTTATCCTCTGCGTGCGACACCCTCATCTCCCAGGTAAATGGAAGCGGTTGTACTCTCACAGTGACCCGGATGGCTCTCAAGTGTAGATGGGAGAGCCCCACTGGCAAGAGGGAGAGTCATGTGCACAGGCGAGGAGATCCACACCAGCAGCACCTGCAGCAGCCGTCAGTCATCGGTGCTCCTGGCCTGCTGTGAACTAGAGTTGACTGCCTGGCACTATACTTTGACCAAATAGGGGGCATTTCTATCACGCACTGCATGTTTGAGTTATGTATAGTCCTGTGGTTCTCAAACTTGAGAATTGCCAGGAGGGCTTGTTAACACACAGGATGCTGGGCCCCAGCCAATCTCATGCCAGTAAATATTCAACAGCCAGGTCTTCAGGGCAGGGGTGGGAGGGAAACATCTAACTTGTGGTGTTTGCCAATTCCAGTGGTGTAAGTGTTCCCTGTGGTTAATTTAAAGCTACCACAGAGATGTCACTGAACACGGAGCCGTGCACAGTTTGGCTTCAGTAAGCCAATAGGAGCTGGCTCTGACACACCCATGGCCCTGCCCCCAGGATCTGCTTTAGTAGGTCTGGAGCATGTCTCAAGACTTTGCATTTCTAACAAGTTTCCAGGTTATGCAACCCTGACTGCACATTAGAATCACATGGGGAGCTTTTAAAAATTATTGATATCTGAGTCCTGCCTTGGACCAATTAAATCCAGAATATCTTTAGCAGGACTCTAGCATCAGAGTTTTGAAAATGTTCCCCAGCTGATTCTAATGGGCTGCCACGTTTGAGAATCCCTAATCTTTCTCACCATCAGTGCCTTCCTACCTAAAGACTGGCAAAGTCTTTGCAAGGCATGACCAAAGGCTTTGGGGGGACAGCAAGGGTGCCACCTCTGTGCTAACGGCTGTGTTTGGCTGTGTGCACCCCAGACATTCGGGAGCCGGAACCTGAAGCACGTGGGGGTCATCCTGCAGAGGGGCGCGCTCATCCTGCTGCTCTGCTGCTTCCCCTGCTGGGCGCTCTTCCTCAACACGCAGCACATCCTGCTGCTCTTCAGGCAGGACCCCGATGTGTCAAGGTGAGGTAGGACCTGTCATGGTGGGACTGGTGTCCATCCAGAGGAGGAAAGACTGTCCTTCCAGGCTCAACCTCTGGGAATTACAAAGGCCGGGGGCTGTGCACCAACCTGGGCTTAAGCTCTCCTTGGTGGATATCCCCCGGGTCTTAGTACTTCCCACGCCTGGCACCTAAGCTAGATCCCTCCTCTTGGGGGTGACTCCAAGGGTTAAGAGTTTGGAGTGCAATTAGATTTGGAAACATCCTCCATGTGGGACGGTAGTTTGTGGTTTGGTTCATAGCTTAGTTATTCTTGACCTTGGTTGATAATAAAACCACTTGGGTGCTTTTCAAACCCACCCATCCCCCTGCCCCCCCATTCTGTTTTAATTGGTCCAGGGTGAAACCTGGGCGTCAGTGGCTTTCAAAGCATCCCAGATGATTCTAATGTGCTTCTAAGTGTGCAACCTACTGGTTAAATTGATTAAGACCTTTAAAAGTCCTTGTCTCAAACCAATGCCTCTGAACCCAGAGGACATTTGGCAATATCTGAAGACGTTTCTGGTCATCACAACTGGTAGTGAAGGGTTGCTCCTGGCAGAAGCCAGGAAGGCTGTGGGACATGCCCAGGACAGCTCCCACAACAGGGAGCTATCCGCCATCCTGCTGAGGTTGCAAACCCTGCACTAGACCTAAAGACTTAAAAGCAGCAAGAAAGGTTATCTAGGGTATAAGATGACAAGCTCTAGGTGTAAATTTTTACATTTGCTCCAGCAGTTTAAGCCCATTAATTTAGAAAGAGCTGGGAATGCAAAAGGCAGTTTTAGTTATTTTATTCTGCCTCCTTTCCCTTGAAACAGAGGCCTCTATTACCACTTCTTTCCTTTCCTTTTGCAGGCTTACCCAGACCTACGTCACGATCTTCATTCCAGCCCTTCCTGTAAGTGCTCGGGGTTCAGCGCTTCCTTTCTTGGGTCTGGTGGTGAAAAGCAGCTTCGACATCCGGAGCCCAGCGCGCTGGCGCTGTGTTCGATGAGTCTCACCTGTGGTGCCTGGTTTTAATCGTGCCCATTAAGGACACCACAAATGTTTGTCTCAAAGAAACCCCAGAGGGAGGTGACTCAAGAGGGCCACTGTCCTGAACTCTGTAAGTGAAGGGACCTCTAGGATCATCCCTGGAGCAGACTGGAGACTTTTTGTTTTGTATAGGGGCAAAGTCTTACCCAGCCCCGAGCCCCTGAGGGCATCACGTGGAGCCTCTCACCTACTTTTTGTCTGAGTGTGATCACACAGAACCGCAAGAGCGTGTTGTGTTAATGTGTGACACAGCAGCGAGATCAAGGCCCCTGGAAGCCAGGTGGTGCTCAGGTGGGCTGCAGGAGCCTGCTCCGGCCCACACCTCGCCCTGCGGACTGGGCGGCTTAAACGACAGAGACTTGTTTCTCACAGTCTGGGAGCTCAAGTCCAAAGCCAGGGTGCCAGCAGGGCTGGTGTCCCCTGCAGCTTCTTTCCTTGGCTCGTGGGTGGTCCCTTTTGCCGCCTCTCCACACGCTGTCCCCAGCACGTGCCACAGCCCTGGTGCCTCTGTCTTCTTATAAGGACATCAGTCCTCTTGGATCAGGACACACCCTGACAACCTCATTTTAGCTTACCTCTTTAAAGACCAGTGATTCCAAATACAGTCACAGTAGGGTCAGAACTCTGACATATGAATTTAGGGGACACAATTCAGACACATAATGGTAGCTGTTTGCCCTAATAATTGGCACTGTGCTCTTTAATTCATCCTGAAACATTTTCAATGTGATATTCTTTAATTATTTCACCAAATCGGACTATAGCCCATTCTACATGGAGGTGCCCGGCTGCAGCGTGTCCAGGGACCTCCTTTCTGTGCCTGTGGGCCCGAGAGAGTCCGTGCCGCGCACCCAGGGAAACTGGGGTTGCTGGGTCATCTGCACCCATAAAAGAGATGTACAAACACCCTGGCCATCGATCCCGGGTCCCTGCCCCCATGCTGAGGTGACAGCTTCTGTGGTTCCACGTGCAAGCAGAGGGCAGCTGAGTCTTGGTTATGGCTCCAGCCAGCCGTGGCTCCAGCCTCGGCCCTGCGTCCTCACTGTTGTGTGGCAAGGCTGAACGTTAACATTTCTCTCTCTTGTTCTCTTGTAGGCGACCTTTCTTTATACGTTACAAGTTAAATATTTGCTCAACCAGGTAATGCTGACTGTCCTTTGCTCAGGGAGGCTAATGGGAGTTTGTACCTTTCTGGGAGGAGGGGCCCTGAAGACCCCCCAGGAAGCACCAGGGAGACCTGGCAGGATGGAGGAAGACATTTTTTGGTGTTGTGCACATAGAACTTTGCTGTTGAGAGGTTTGTTAAGTGATATCAACATTATTCTTGGCTCTGGGGAATTCACATTAAGTTCCCACTTGGAAATGTCATCACTGGCAGGGCAGCGTCGGAGCTGCAGTGTGCTTTGGCTGTGCGTCTGAGCCCGCTCCCCGGAGGAAGGTGCATGCCTGTCCCCTCCCTGGACAGAACTGAGGGCCGGAGTGGCCCGTCTGGCTCCAGGGAGCCAACCTCCTCTGGGTTCTGTCTGAAAGGCCCCACTTTCCTCAGCGGGACATGAAAGCTCCAATGGTAACGACACCAAATGTCAGCTAGAGCACTTCATATGAGATGAACAGTAACGGCCAAAAGCCCCGGCGAGGTCGAGGCCGCTCTGACTCGGTAGGTGTGGCTTTGTGAAGCCAGAGTATGTGGGGCTGTCGGCTTCCTTCCAGGTGAATTCAGGCAAATGGGGTACCAGGAAATAGATTGAGCCACACAGCCAGGCTTTCCAGGCATATGTACCAGGAAGGGGAGAAAGAAGGAAGTTTCCCATCTATTTAGTGTTCTTTTTTTTTTTTTAAGACAGAGTCTTGCTCTGTCACCTGGCCTAGAGCACAGTGATGTCATCATAGTTCAGAGCAACCTCCAACTTCTGAGCTCAAGTGATCCTCTTGCCTCATCCTCCCAAGTAACGGGGACTACAGGCGTGTGCTGCAATTCCCAGCTAATTTTTCTATTTTTAGTGGAGATGGGGTCTTGCTCTTGCTCAGGCTGGTCTCCAACTCCTGAGCTCAAGTGATCCTCCCACCTCGGCCTCCCAGAGTGCTAGGAATACAGGTGTGAGCCACCATGCCTGTCTTCTTCAGTGTTCTTAAAATTAAAATAATACCCTATTAGCAAAACAATAATGTTTTGAATCTTTATCAGTGTTAGAATTATGTACTTGAAATAGCTGTAGACTAGAGAAGGAAATCAGCATATCTGATCGTCTCTGGGCTGTCTGTTTCAACCTAGAGCCTTGTTTGAAGCAGGTTAGTGGCCTTAGCACACTGCAGGGTCTTCTCCCTGACTCAGTCTCCCTACAGCTGTGGTGGCCGTAACTCAGGCTCTGACTTAACTAGTGAGGATGGTGGATGTGAAACCCTTGTCTCCAACACCCCGAGGCACGACTCCTCAAGCTGCAAGCTGAGAGGGCTCGGGAGGTTTGACTGGGTTATAGAAGACACGTGGGCTCCCAGACAGGGGCAGAGGAGCCTGCTCTGAGGGTGGGGTGTGTGGAGTCTGGTGAGGCCACTGCTGTGCTGGGGACGCAGGGGATAAGGCCCCGAGAGGTGGGCCGCCCGCCGTCAGTGCGGTAGGGCCTTGCATTCTCTGCTAGGATTTTAGTTTTGGAAACACAACAATTGGCAGGGGAGAGATGGGAGCCATGGACGTGGTCCTGACCGATGATGATGAAGGTCCATGGTGAAGGAAGAATGAGCAGAACGAAACGCAGGTCGCCCTTAATGGGAAGGTGCTGCCTTGGGCCCTTCCCTAGGAGACAGCCGCCCGCGGAGTGCGCAGCGGAGACGCGGCCGGGCTTGCAGAGGCCGTGGGGGGCGCCGAGCCCTGGCGACGCCCAGGCTTCCGTGGGGGTCGGCTGTCTCCTCACGTGCCCTGTCTCCTCTCTGTGCCTGCCGCGGCCACATTCACCTCTCTGACACCGGTCATTCTGTCCAGCGGCCTTCGAGACACGCGTGCACGTCCCAGGCAAGACCCCTCCGCGTCCCCGCCCCTCCGGCGTCCCGCGTCCCATCACCAGGAGCGGCTCTGGCCCTCCTCTCCCCGTCACCTGTTGCACCCTTCACGCCGTCTTCCCTTCCCTACTGCGAGGCGGGGGTCACCTGGTCCTGTGGCTCCCCCAGCTCTGCGTCACTGCCCGAATTAATTTCTTTCTTTCTTTCTTTCTTTTGAGACAGAGTCTCATTCTGTTGCCCAGGCTAGAGTGAGTGCCGTGGTGTCAGCTCAGCCTAGCTCACGGCAACCTCAAACTCCTGGGCTCAAGCGATCCTCCTGCCTCAGCCTCCCGAGTAGCTGGGACTACAGGCATGCGCCACCATGCCCGGCTCATTTTTTCTATATATTTTTAGTCGGCCAATTAATTTCTTTCTATTTTTAGTAGAGACAGGGTCTTGCTCTTGGTCAGGCTGGTTTCCAACTCCTGACCTTGAGCAATCCTCCTGCCTCGGTCTCCCGGAATGCTAGGATTATAGGCGTGAGCCACCGCGCCTGAATTGATTTCTTTTCATTTGTCCTCTGTCATTTTGGAGGATCTTCCTGAAACATAAATCTGATCACAAACTTCCCCATTAAAAACTAACCTGGGTCTCCTGATAAATAAACAGCCACAACTCTCATCCTGGCCCCACCGGCCCAAGACCACCAGAGACAAACCTGCAGTCCAGCTGGGTTTATTGGCCCCTGCGTCGAGAGAGACCAGAGTGGGTGTCTCAGCAGGCAGAGGAAGAAGAGTTATTCCAAGAGTCTGAGGAAGGGTGGGCATCTGGTGAGGTTGAACGAGGTCGTGGTTGGCAGGCGCGGAGCAGGGCTGGAGCAGAGGGGCCAGTGTCAGGTCTGGGCTGTGGCGTGGACGCAGGTCCTCTTCCTTGGAACCCGCGAGGCTGAGATGGGCGCGCCAGGGGGAAAGATGCGCAGTGCCACGCCCAGAAACTCAGGTGGGGCTGCGCCTGGCTGCTCTTCTGTGTCACGGTGACATCAGCCTCCAGCCAAGAGTGAGATGTTTTCTTGTTACTGATATGATTTCAAACAGGAAAGTTTCTTATAGTCCATGATTTCAGGGAACAAAATTTCCCAGTGAGAAAGAAAGCAGTAGTCATTCCCAAAGGAGACGTAGTGACACTTTACAGGGCAGCGTGACTGCGGGGAAACAGTGGCTCCTTGTGCCTTTGCGGCTGGCTGTATCTGTGTCTGTTATTCTGCCCTGATGCGTGGCAGGAGAGATTTTTACTGCCTTGGTCTGACATAATTTCACTCTCATGCCCTAAGTCTGAATTTGAGATACCAAGTAGTCTGGACGTTTTTCTGGCCCTGTCTTTATGAGAGTCAGATATGATGGAGTCCATTCCATCCTCTAGAAAGAAGCTCTAGCTTCCCAAGATTTTTATAGGCCAGTTTTCTGAATTTCAATTTTGGTCGAGAAAGTATTGTCATTTTCTCCCATCGTCTGGTGTTAAAAATGGCTTATTGAACCCTTTTAATCTCCGCCAGTCCTTGCGCTGTTGATACGAGCCCTTCCTCTGCACCCCTCTGCTGTCTTCTCACCCCCTGCCATGTCTGGCTGTGGCCAGAACTCTGTGCTCCACAGCTCGGAGAGAAGAGCAGGGGACGGGGCGGGACGTGGGCGCGGCGAGGACGGGCTTCCCCAGCGGGGCCCCCTTCCAGGCCCGTGATGCCGGATGTGTGTGCGGGCAGCAGAAAGGCAGTCCTGGTCTGCCCATCTCAAGCATGGCATGCCATGTCCTTGTTCCAGGGAATCGTGCTGCCCCAGATTGTGACCGGAGTTGCGGCCAACCTCGTCAATGCCCTCGCCAACTATGTGTTTCTCCATCAACTGCACCTTGGGGTGACGTAAGTCCGACCTACTCTTGGGACGGGGGCAGGCACTACTTGCATGCGGCCTGTCCAGTGGGGAGAAGAGTGAGTGGGCCCTTCAGCTGGTTCCTGCACTGCCCTGGAGAGCACTGTCAGGGACAGAGGGGACTCTGCTCCGGGAGGAAGAAGACCTCAGGGCCTGCTGAGGATGGCGCAGCAAGGGACGGACTGGTTGCTCCCCTCGCTGCTGAGCGAGGCAGGGGAGGATGGAGGACAGGGAGCGCCCCTCACTGGGACCATTCTTTCCAGAGGCTCTGCACTGGCAAACATGATCTCCCAGTTCACCCTGGCTCTACTGCTCTTCCTCTACATTCTTGGGAAAAAACTGCATCAAGCTACGTGGGGAGGTAAAGCCTGCCTTGCGTCTTCTAACTTGGATGTGGGTTTTGTCTCGGTTTGAGCTGTGGCCCAGTGACCAAATCTACTGGCAACGTGTGTGTGTCCCACCTGCAGGGTGGTCCCTTGAGTGCCTGCGGGACTGGGCCTCCTTCCTTCACCTGGCCATCCCCAGCATGCTCATGCTGTGCATCGAGTGGTGGGCCTACGAGGTCGGCAGCTTCCTGAGCGGTCAGTATGAGGACAGATGACAGCGACTGGTGGGAACATAGGGCTCTAACCCAAAGCTAGGTGTCAGCTGTCTTTCTTCCCCAGGTATCCTCGGCATGGTGGAGCTGGGAGCTCAGTCCATCGTGTATGAACTGGCCACCATTGTGTACATGGTGAGCGCCGGAGGGCCAGTGGTGTGGAGATGCTGGCTGTTTCCCTTGCTGGGTGTTTGAAAGAGCCCTACACAACGAGCACCGCATTCATACTTTAAGTGATCATTTGTGACATGATGGCTGAAAGTCAATCTCATCCTCGAGCCTGGGAGGGGCTTCTGGTACAGTTGGGTCTCCCCTGTGAGCTGCAGGGGTGCTGGGCAGAAACTTCAAATGACCTGCTGGTCCTCTGTCTCCTAACGGCTCAGGTCTCAAAGGTTCGATTTTCTTTCCGCACTTTTAGAATCTTCTTCAGTTGTCGCAACACAAAGGCCTTGGGGGACGGGTGGGTGGCGTCAAGGAGAGATGAGACTGGGGGTATGGCGGTAAAAACCAAGCTTCCTGCCCATGTCATCATGCCTGGCTCCTGCTGCGTCTGCAGCCTCTGAAAGCACAGTGTGGCCCTCATAGGCAGGTCCCCAGAAGCATTGAAGGCAGAGTCTCAAAGATATTTGTCTGCCTGTGTTCACAGCAGCATGATTCACAACAGCCAGAAGGTGGAAACAACCCAATATCCATGGATGGATGAATGGCTAACCCAAATGGAGTATATGCATATGACGGAATATTATGCAGCCTTGAAAAGGAAAGGAATTTTGATATGTGATAGTAGATCCCCGGTCGTGAGAGGCTTTCCTTTGATTTTGTTTTGCTGAAAACATCAGCTGGAAATTCTGAAGGACTCTTTACTCTAGCAAGTGATGCTTTAGAAATATAAAATTAAAGACAGAAAGGGGAGTTTGTAATGTAGGAAAAGACTAAAGCCAGTAGATGTGCTTGGCATTTTTTTGTGGTATTAGAGCTTAGATTCTCCTGTCTCCCCTGATATTAGTTATGTTTTAAAAGTACATAGAGTACATTTCCTGTTTTCCTTAAGAGTTATTCTCTTTAGGACCTATGATATTTTTGTTTTTGGGTTTCTTCTTTTATTCTTGGCAGAATTTTTTAACCTGTATTTTTCACTTTAACACTTTTTACATTGTATATTTCAGTAAGTTCAGTAACTACATCTAAATCAAACGCTTAACAGTATATGGTATTACACTGTATGTAGTATAATTTTTAAAATAATCTCTCATTGAATATTTAGTTTATTTCCAATGTTCCACTATTATTAACAACACTTCAGTGAACATCCTAGGATAACTATCTCTGGAAACCTGTTTGACTATTTCTTTGAGATAAATTCTTAAAAGTGAAAAACTTATGCCTTTTGCATATGTTTCCACATGCTTTTTTAATATAGGCTCATAAGAATTTACATTTGTATTTCTACTTAACCCAAAGAAGGATGTATATCTTTCCCTCGGATTCACCAGCTGTTTATATTTTGCCCCATTTGCTCTGTCTTACTGTCTGTCTTGACACAGGCCATATTCATATACTATCAGCTGTTCTGGTCATGACCTTTATAGCTTTAAGCATTAACTTTATAACTTTATAACTATATATAGCTATAACTTTTTAACTTTATAACTATAAGCATTAAGATGTCATGTCTGTTTCATGTCCTTTAATCTGGAACAGATCCTCAATCTTTCTTGAAGAATATGGACCACCATACATGGAATTTCCCTCAATGTGTTGTAGCAGATGTTTGCTCATAAATAGGTTCAGGCTGCCCACTGTGGGCAGGAAACCACAGAAACGATGCCGTGTCCTTCTCGGTGCCTCGTATCAGCAGGCTCATCATGTCGAGTTGTCCCACCATTGGGGATACTAACTTTGTTGGTTAACATGGTGTCTGTCGGGTTTCTCCCTGTCAAGGCACTATTTTTCCTTTTGGAATGAAGAGATCATTTGTTGGGAGATCTCTGTGTTAGTCCCTACTTGTGACTTTCTAGGCACGGACTGAGTCTCTTATTTCGTTTGCATTCCTCAGTCTGTGTATCAGATTTTCTTTAAGCTGGCCCTTAGCCGTCCTGATTATAAGGCAATGTTTATGTTTAAATGAGTGATGAATCTTTTTTCCTTATATGAATACTAATTTCTTTCTTTCTTTTCTTTTCTTTTCTTTCTTTCTTTTTTTTTTTTTGAGACAGAGAGTCTCACTCTGTTGCCCGGGCTAGAGTGCCATGGCGTCAGCCTAGCTCACAGCAACCTCAAACTCCTGGGCTCAAGCAATCCTCCTGCCTCAGCCTCCCAAGTATCTGGGACTCCAGGCATGCACAACCACGCCTGGCTAATTTTTTTCTATTTTTAGTTGTCTGGCTCACTTCTTTTTTTATTTTTAGAAGAGACAGGGTCTCCTTCTTGCTCAGGCTGGTCTCCAACTCCTGAGCTCAAGCAGTCCTCCCGCCTTGGCTTCCCAGAGTGCAGGTGTGAGCCATCGTGCCTGGCCACAAATACTAATTTCTCAACTGGTAAATTTAAAGATAACAGGGCAAATCTTTATTGAGCAATTCCTACACATGAGGCACTATTCTAAGCAGTTAGCTTGTATGGACTCATTCAATCCCCACAATAACCCTATGAGGTAGGTTCTGTTACTAGACCCCTTTTAGGGATAAAACAACAGAAGTCTAGAGAGGTAGCTTGCTCAGGGTCACATAGCTGATAAGTAGCTGTGCCAGGATTTGAACTCAGGCAGTCTGGCTTCAGCATCCTGATGCCTAACCACAAAACAGTGCTGCTTCCTTCTAATTCCTTTAGTACCACTCTCTTCTAACCTGGATCTCTTAGTGGTCTTTCGGAGCAGATTGTAGCTTGGGGTCCTGGCGGTCAGCCCATCCCCAGCACCCCAGAGGAGGCACGCGGCTGTGCCGGGTCCCCCTGCGGCAGAGGTTGGGAGCTTGCAAAGAGCCCGGTCTGTACCCAGCATCTCAACCTGGGTTCAGGTCTCATGGTAGCCTAGGAGCTCCTAGCCAGACAAAGGGGATGTTGCAGATTAGGCTTTCTAGAACTTTTAGGACCAAATTCTACCATCAGGTGTGAGGCAGGAGGCTGCCTCTCTCCGTGGTGTTCTCACTTTGCAGTGCCATTGTTCCTTTTCATTTTAGATCCCTTCTGGCTTCAGCGTGGCTGCCAGCGTCCGGGTGGGGAATGCGCTGGGTGCCGGAAACATCTATCAGGCGAGGACATCCACCGCGGTGGCCCTGCTGATCACAGGTGCCCCACCCCCTGTCCGAGGCTGGCTCGCTGTACAGTAGGTCCCGACTTCCCGCAGACCTCCCTGCTCACTGTTATTTCTTCTGCTGTTTTGTCTCCAGAGCTGTTTGCTGTCACCTTCTGTGTCCTGCTGTTGGGCTGTAAGGATCTTGTGGGGTACATTTTCACTACCGACCAGTGAGTGCTGGGATTTTCTTGCAATGTGAAATCTGTGGCAAAGAAATGGTTAATCCAAGATCAAGGTGCTAGCATAAAATATTTTTTAATTAAAAAAAAATAAAGAAATGGTTAAGTTGGGTAGATGCTATCATGGGGGCACCCCCTGAAGTTTTTGCATCTTCCAGGGGTGTCTGAGTCATTTATGAGACCAGAACCCCACCGATGCTATCTGAGAACTGCAGGGACTGACGTATGACCTAAAATGCCAGTTTCATGGGCACCG
The DNA here is from genome assembly GCA_008750895.1 of Mirza zaza. NCBI lineage: Eukaryota > Metazoa > Chordata > Mammalia > Primates > Cheirogaleidae > Mirza > Mirza zaza. The sequence continues at coordinate 13,153 of VSMD01074213.1, read as the reverse complement.
GTGGTGATCTTATGCTTCTGGTGGCCAGAATACTCTCGTGTTTTAAAGAAGGAAACCCCTTTTTGGTAGAATTGATTACATTTTCAGTTAATCATTTCATTCTCAATGCTAAGGATCATCTTGGCATCTTAAAAACTGTCAGACGCTTCGTTTGTAGCAAGTCGTATAATATATTTGTCAAACTGAACTGAAGTTAAATGAGCTGTCTCAAAATGAGCTGTCTCTTCAATCTAACGAGCAGGATTCTAAAACAAATAGAACAAAATCCAAACGAGCTGTCTCAAAAATTGCATTATCAGTGATTACTGAAGAATTCCTGTACGAGACAGCCCCTGCCCTCCCCCCACCCACCCCTATGCTCTGTGGGTACCTCGCCCCGTGGAGATTTCCCCTTCATCAGTGAGGCTGCCTCGTACATTCTGACCATAGAAATACTGTGGGGACACGTCTCACCTGGGATGACCTTATCAGCAATTACAAAATACACGTTGATTTTTCCCCCACAGCTCAGAAAGCTGGTGGAGTGGACAGACACACTTTCGTGGTTTATCCTTCAGGTATTTGTCTTTTGACGCCTGATGGTAGGTTGTCATCCTTCAGCCTCAGCCATTTGTTGTGGGAAAATAAGATGTTTATAGATCCCTCATTTCTGATCGAGTGGGGAAAACAGCCACGAACAGTTGTCACTTACCTCAAAAGGGATCAGAATTAACTTCATCAGGAGACCGGGTAGACTGACGGTTCCAGCAGGAACCTGGTGGGAGTTAGTCTGGGTTTGTCCCCTCCCAAAACCACAGGGGGCGCAAACTGTAGCCGTGGTGAGGGCAGCGACCGGACACTCTGAAACCAGCTACTTGTGAGGCGGCAGGATGGACCCGTCTGGCAGAACCGGAGAACTGGCTGAAACACCCAGCCCAGTTACAGGGGGAAATTACTATAAAGCACAATCATTTTTGAAAAATCTTAAGAGACTAGTTTGTACAACTTTTTGCAAGGAAATTTAAAAACCTAGAAGAAACATCATTTTCCAAGGAAAATAATTTATCAAAATTTATCCTAGAAAAGATAGAAGGTCTAAATAAACTGATTTCCTTATTAAAAAATAAGAGAAAATTAATTTAAAATGCCATAAAGCACCAATCCTGGAGAGTTCCAAAGGAGAATTTTATAAAATCTTTAAAATGTACATAATTCAAATGGTGTCTAAATTGTTCCAGAGCTCAGAAAAAGGAAAACTTCCACATTGTCTGTGAAGGAAATATAACATTGGTACCAAAACTGATAAAGTTTGCACTTAAAAAAAAAATCACAGGCCATTGTCACTTATTAATATTGATTTAAAAATCCAAAATAAAATATAAGTAGACAGAATCCAGCAGCACGTTTGAAAGAATATATGTTGGTGGAATATAAAGTGAATATAATATATTAGGTGGAAAAACCAAGGTACAGGGCACCATGCAGAGGATGCTGTGTATGAAATGACAGCATGCAGAAGGAGAAATTGAGAATATGCAGTCACATTTGCAAAAACACAGAAAGTACTATGAATTGTTACCTGGAGGGGACAGGGATGATAATGGGGTGGCAGGTCCCCTGGCACTGCAGTAAGACTGTTCTCATTATGTTCATATTGTTTCATTTCTTTTGACCATTTGCATATGTCGCCTATTCAAAAATAGATAAAATTTGATTAAGGAACTGTATTTATGTCCTTTGGGGTGGGGGGAAGGAAGTGATCATCTTGTTCAGTGCTGGATTTCTTATTTATTGATATTAAGTCATTCAACAAATATATATTGCCAGACAGCATTCTAGGTTTATATGTGACCAAACTCCCTCCAAGGTATTGTGAATTTCTTGCCTCCCCGGCTCAGGGGCAGCTTTTTTCTCATCTCTCTCGTGCACAGGCATTGAATCCAAGTCTCTAGCTTTAGAGGTTAAGGCCCATTTCTAGGAACCAAGGATAAATCTGCAGAACGTGTCCAGGCCTTTATAGCTTGCCAAGCATGGCTCTGTAGAAGAACTTGAACTCTCATTCTGTAGTGCTTCATGCAGACATGCTGAGAGGCACGCTCATGCTTGGCCTATGGAATCATGTTTAAAAAAGAAGACAGCAATATAATCCAAACCTTTTTTTGAGGGGTACCAAATCATTTAATTTGTCTACATTGACCAAATGGACTATATGGTGGTCCCTCCTTATCCACAGTTTCACTTTCCACAGTTTTAGTTACCCAAGGGCAACCATGGTAGGAAAATATTAAATGAAAAATTCTAGAAATAAACAATTCATAAGTTTTAAATTGCACACCATTCTGAGTAGCAGGATGAAATCTTGCCTTGTCCTCCTCGGTCCCGCCCAGGCCATGAATCATCCCTTCGTCCAGGGTCTCCACCCTGCCGCGCTGCTCACCGGTAGGTATCAGGAGCCCTCTTGGTCATCAGAGCAACCTTACAGAACCTCAGTGCTTGCGTTCCAGGAATCCTTATTTTACTTAATAATGGCCCCAAAACACAAGAGTAGTGATGCTGACATATTGTTACATTTGTTGTATTTTATTGTTAGTTATTGTTAACCTTCCACTATGCCTAATTTATAAATTAAATTTTATCATAAGAAAGTACATATAGGAAAACTACACAGTGTATGTAGGGTTCAGTACTACCTACCCAGTTTCAGGCATCCACTGGGGGGAGGTCTTGGAACATGTGCCCTGAGGTTATAGGGGCTGCTGTACATTTTTTGTAAAGTTGTGAGATACAATGCGTGGTTAGTTTCCTCTACAGACCGACCAACGGTAGAATTGCCCCTGAATAGGCTGTTGGGTGCAGTGCACACACGGGCCAGCTATGCATGGAAGGCTGCATGGCTCCCTTTATTTTCCTCATGTTTATCTTCTAATCACCATGTGCTTTATTTTCCAAACAGAGACATCATTGATCTGGTGGCTCGGGTGGTTCCCATTTATGCCGTGTCCCACCTGTTTGAAGCTCTCGCTGTGAGTATTATGCAGTACTGGCCTAAGCACTTTTATGAGCTGTGTATTTCTTCCAATGATGGCAAATTTCAGCTGAGAAGAGGGGCTATGGTAGGTAGTAACACTGAATATTGTTATCATGCTTAGTTTAGAAGGGCACTGTCACATGGCCATGGGTTTTTACGTCAGAGTCCTACAGAATGGTGACTGCTCGGGAGAGGGGTGTCTTCCAGAAGCCATGTTGGCACTGATGGGGTGTCATCTGCCTACAGTGCACATGCGGGGGCATTCTGAGGGGAAGTGGCAATCAGAAGGTTGGAGCCATCGTGAATGCCGTCGGCTACTATGTGGTTGGTCTCCCCGTCGGGATCGCACTGATGTTTGCGACCAAGCTGGGAGTGATTGGTAAGCCTCACACTGGCAGGCAGAGCTTGGTGGCTCGCCGCGGAGCTTCCCCACGCTCGTCTGTGCCTCGTGGAGGGTGCGGGGGGTTCGGGAGGTAGCCTCCGGCTCCGGCCAGGGCCCCAAGGCCACACTGACACACTTGAGCACAGCCAGGCCAGGGCCCCAAGGCCACACTGACACACTTGAGCACAGCCAGATGCCGTTTCTGCTCACCTCCCTGTCCTGACTCATCTGCTTCTCACATCTCCAAAGGAGGTGACAGCAAGGGCCCACTTGAGAAGCATTTGGAAATGTTCCTTTTGTGGATCCCGTTCTGTTCTTTAGTGACAGCCCTTGTATGATGAGACGCTGAAAGTGAGTCTGCGGGGCTGAGGCCGCCATACACTGGCCATTCTGCAGCGTTTGGGGTGAGGCAGGCTCACCACTGTGGCAGCTGTGTATGTCCTGGAGCATATCCCCCATGTCACCCTGGCAACAGGGCAGGACCGCGGAGCGCAGCCCGAGGCGAGTGTCCTCGTCACCCTCAGCCCAGTCCACAGCCTGCACCTCCTGCCTGCCACGGCCTTCTTAGCTGTGTCTCGTGGGTCTCCACAGGGCGTGGGGCGGTGGACTTCATCACCTTACTGCATCGGGAAGAACGAACTTAATCCACAGGATGTGAATTACCAGAGCAAATCTTCTTTTTAAAAGTAGGGAAATAAATGACTGCCCAGCTTTGATTTCTAAAATAATAATCTGGAATGCATTGACAGTTAATAAATGATTATATTAAAAATTGGACATTATCTTTGGAGTGAAGGAGTGACCGACTTAAGCATGGTTTGTTTGACTCCGTCGGGACTTGGCAGGCTCACAGGCGGTGAGAAACTGATACTTAGAGGGCACTTACAGTTCAGTGTGTTCCGTTATGTTGCACATCTTTCTCAATTTCAATAATATTTCAATTAAAAATACAGGAGTTGTTCGAAGAGTTGAATGGCCAATGCAAAGTTCTTTGGGCTTGCATTAAGGTGCAGAAAATTATTTATCTGAGTTTCTGGTATTGTTCATATTTTGGATTTGCCAGTGGCATAGCTAATGGAAATATTAGAGGAATCTACCTTATTTTTATTTTTTTAAGTAATGTATTTTATTTAACATAATATATCTAAATTATCATTGCAACATGCAATCCGTATAAAATATTAAGGAGATATTTTACATTCCTTTTTTAAATATTACCTCTTATTACTTTAAATTGACAAATCATAATTACATACATGTATTTATTTATTTATGTATTTTTTGAGACAGAGTCTCACTCTGTTGCCCAGGCTAGAGTGCTGTAGCGTCAGCCTAGCTCACAGCAACCTCAAATTCGTGGGCTCAAGCGATCCTTTTGCCTCGGCCTCCCGAGTAGCTGGGACTACAGGCATGCGCCACCATGCCCGGCTAGTTGGCCAATTAATTTTCTTTCTATTTTTAGTAGAGATGGAGTCTCATTCTTGCTCAGGCTGGTTTCAAACTCATGACCGTGAGTGATCCTCCCACCTCAGCCTCCCAGAGTGCTAGGATTGCAGGTGTGAGCCACCTCGCCTGGCCAATTACATACATTTATGAGGTACAATGTAGTGTTTTGACATATGTATACTATGTGGAATGATTATATCAATATAATTAACATATCTATCACCTTGTTTATTTTTTATGGTGAGGCATTTGAAATTTACTTAGTTGATTTGAAATATGTTATATTTCAATATATTAATACAGTATATTGACAGTAGTCATGCTGCCATGCCACTCAAAACTTATTCTTCCTGATTGTCTGAAACTTTGTACCTGAACAAATCCCCATTTCCCTGCCCCCAGCCTCTGGTAACCATCATTCTACTCTCTATTCCTGTGATTTCAGTGTTTCTAGAAGAGGAATCTACTTTAAAATATAAATCCAAGCTGGGTGCAGTGGCTCATGCCTGTAATGCTAGCACTTTGGGAGGCTGAGGTGGGAGGCTCAGTTGAGGCCAGGAGTTCGAGATCAGCTTGGGCAATAGCAAGACCCACTCTCTATAAAAAATAAGAAAAATTAGCTGGGTATGGTGATATGTGCCTGTAGCCCAGCTACTGGGGAGGCTGAGGCAGGAGGATCATGTGAGCCCAGGAATATGAGGTTGCAGTGAGCTATGATGATAGCACTGTACTCTACCAAAAAAATATATATGTGTGTGTGTGTATATATATATATATAAATATATATGTGTGTGTGTATATATAAAAATATATATGTGTGTATGTGTGTGTGTGTACATATATATATGTATATATATCCATCTGTATCCCAAGGGCTGTCCTTGGCTCATTCATTTAACAAAAGCATACCTACTGTGTGCAAAGTAGAGGAAGTTGAGAATCACCTAAAAGAAATGTTGGGGACCCTGAGGAGATGAGGGCCCCGTGAGAACACTGCAGTCAATCCCTCCACCCACATCTTAGAAGAAAGTATGGTGCGTACTGATTTTCAATACCGTGTGTCCTCTGGTAGTGTGCAGTATACCTACATGTGTCCAGGAGAGCGTCAGAAGTCTGCGAGTTCTCAGGAGCAACCTCAGCACATCATAATGGCCATCAGAATTCCTGGGAGGCTTTTCAAATATGTAAATTCCTGGGCCTCACCCAGAGGATTCTAATAATCATTCTGTTTTGGGTTCCTAGGTTGAGTTAAACAGAAACGTTTTAAATGATGTATGGTGAAATTAATGGAAATCTAATTCATGACTTTCAAATTATAGCTGGAGGTAGCTGGCTATGTTATGTTTAAGATGGTTAGGGTGAGCTTGTAATCTCTATGTACTGGGAACACTAGATTTGAAGAGGAAGCCAGTGGTTTGCTTTTACTAATTCTTTACAGGAACAGCAGGTAGCACTAACTTTGCTATTCCAAAGAGTGGGCTGATCATATCTGAAGACTGTGATATGAGGGTGATTGGTACCAAGAAGCAGAGCTGTGAGCTGCACTGAGTGTGGCCAGTTGGACCAGGAACCCAGTCCAGTCACCCGAACCCTTCCACAGACCCAGACAGCTGTGGAAATGAACCAAGACCAACCCAACCAGAAAAGCAAAGGCTGTGCATCCTGAGCTTGCTGTAGCAAGGGGGTTGGGCAGCATTGCTTGCATTTGGGCAGGCAGAGGGCCATTGTTATAGAAGCTACTGTATAAACTGGACTGTCATCAGAGATAACAGTCTGGCTTCCTAGGCTGTTTATAGGAGACAAGGGGTTGGTTTCTTGGGCCAGGCACTACAGGTTGTGGGTCAGAGGTCTATTTTTATATATGGTTGGGCCTTTGTCCCCTTGTATTTTCAGTCTCTCTCAGCTATGTTGGAGCTCTTGATTCTGTCATTAGTTGACTGTTGACAAAAAAACCTTCATCCTTTGGGATCTCCCTCTGTGCCCCGTGTATACACTGGTAGGGGCTGTGTGGTACTTTGAGATCCATTCCCACTCAGACTTCCCCCGTTCTCCGATCAGCTCTAGGTTCATGACCCTGCCCTGGGAGCTTCCCCCAAAGTCTGTGCCAGAAGCAAGTTAGGTCGGAAGTCCTGCAGGCTGGTCTGAGGGAGGGGCGTCATTACTCTGCATCTAGTGAGTTCTGCTTTAACAAAAAAAGTTAGTCTCCTTTTTTGAGGAAAATAGGGCGGAAGTACTTTGTCCTGGGAAATTTTATTTCCTTGTAACTGGCACTTTTCTTAATATCCAAGAATTATAATCACTAAGCCCCAAATAGCATCTGAACGTTTATTCTGACATTTTGAGCCAAGAGAGGTGGCCCCTCAGGTTGTGGCCTCAGGGAGCACTGGGCCTTTCAAAACCTTCTGGAAACCCAGGGAAAGGGCAGGACAGAGGTATCTGGCCTACGGTAGGCTCTACCTCAGCCATGAAAGATTTCCAGTGTGGCTGACAGGAGTGAGATAGGAGAAACGTGCTCCCCAGGGGTGGCCTGTTTTCCGAATTAACCTGTATTAAATATTTCCATTTCCAGGTCTGTGGTCAGGGATCATCATCTGTGTGGTCTCTCAAGCTGTGTGTTTTCTAGGCTTTATTGTTCGGCTAAATTGGGAAAAAGCCTGTCAACAGGTAACTGCTCATTGCTGTCTCAGCAAAGGCTCCTCCCCTAGAACACAAACAGGATCCCACTGGCTCTTTCCTTTTGGAAGATTCTTCTCCCGTTTTCTTCATTCTTTTATCAAAATGCTGTTCTTGTTGTTGTTGTAACTAGACTTAATTCAGATGTGCTGGCCGGGCGACCTTGGCTTTATGCATTGCCCCTTGTTTATTCACTGACCAGAAAGCCGGGAGCCCCTTTCTTCTCTGTGTGCCATGCCAGGCTGCCGCCCTGTGCAGGAAAAGCCAATTTCAGGATGAGAATTGGAACTGAAGAAAGGTGGCATGCATCAAATTCATCCTGTCTTTCATAATCCCAAAATATTTCATTAAGATACTGCGTGCAACCTTCTTTTCAGCTTTCTAGAGTCAATGGGGGTCTAGTAAGAAGTGGTAGAAAAAGGAGATGAAATAAAAAGAAGAGAGAATTCTAAATGGTCTTGGTGACTGTCTCCCTCATCCCCCACTCCAAATGGCCCCACAGTCTCTATGAAAGGTGGTTCCGTACCCCTGAACTAGAGAATCTTCCATTGCACATGCCAATTCAGGAAGATGGCTTGGCTTTTCCTAAACTGGGTGGTCATGTGAAACAGCTCATTAACACTATCGTAAAGCATATTTTGGTTTCATTTTCTAGGCTCAGGTACATGCCAATTTGAAAGTAAATGTGGCTCAGAATGGGAGCTCTGCTCTCTCTCCGGATGCCCTGCACCCAGGTATGAAGGAACTCCTTGCTCGCGGCCAGGCCTGTCCAGGTGGGACTGTAGGGGCCATCTGTGAGACACAGCTGGATTTGCTGCTGTGAGCTCCCACTTAAATAGGGCAATAATGTTTCAGAGACAAATGATAAAGTCAAGTAACACCCAGTCCCGGGTAAACGGACTTCAAATTTGTTTGCTTTAATCCCACACACTAGCAACTGCTGTGGTTCCACTTCCTCTGCTAATTTGTGGAATTTCTGCAAGCATTCTGCAGGCGTTTATAACACTTGGCAATTTCGTGCTTTGACCGCATCTTGGAAACTGACATTTGTGAGTTCGTTTTCATGAGGTCCCTGCTGTTCATCAGACAGACACCTGTGCACTTTAAACAGGTTATTGTTTGGACCATTACATATGATGGCCATCATACAAATGTGGTTATGTTTTTGTTTTCTTTCTTTTTTGCAAGCAAGCAAAGTGCAAAAGGTTTATTAAAGCATACTAGCTTCCAGAGAAGAAATGGGTCAACCCATGTGTGGAAGAGACCTGTTTTTGTTTCTGTCAATTGAGTAATCCCTGTGTTCTCAGCCCTTCAGGCAGTTGGTCCTGCACTCACACAAGCCCTTGCTCCTTTGTGACTGAAGTCCTCTGGCCTTGTAGAATGGCTGCATCGCAGTGGGCAACTCTGTTGCTTCTGCCAGATCTCTCCTCATCTAGGCTCCTGTGCTGTATGTCTGGTTATCTTTATGTTCCAGACTTTATATTTGAAAATTGTTTGTAATTTTCGGCATGAAACAATGTTCAGAGAGGCCTCTATCTTCAGAGAGGAGTTTCTTTTGCTTCTGTGGGATGCTCAGAGTTCCTACCCGTCTGAGCAGTTTCAGAAATGCAGGTTTCTGGCTCGGCCGGCGTGCTACGGCCAGTGTGAGGCCCGGTTAACTTACGCTTCATTCTTAATTCTTCGACGCACCCCTTCAGGCTTCCAACCCCAAGCACAGAGAGGCCTACCGGGGCCCTATGCTTGGTCGGTACCAGGGTCCCCAGCACCCTGCCCGGCTTCTCAGCCCAAGGGGCCAGGTGAAGTGCTCAGGGCCAGATGGCCCCCGAGGCTGGGCTTGCCCTCTGGTCTCCAGCGCCCCAGATCCTGCCCTGGGGACTTTTCACTTCTTTTTAGCTCTCTGATGCCTTCAAGATGATATTTTTAATTTGTTTTATTCGGATTTTATAATCTTCAGAGGAAGGGTTGGTCCAAGTTTGCTACCATCAGTGACAGTTTCCCTGATTTGTGGAATCGGGACAATAATGTCACTTACCTCATACTATTGTTGTGAGGGTCGAATAGTGCTGAGAACAGCCTCGCTGACACCCGGTAAGCCTTTGTTAGGTGTGAGCTGGTATCATTCTGTTCACAGTGATTTTCTCTCAGAGCTCTCAGGACATTGTGCCATTCCTAACATCCACGTGTGCTTATTAAGAAGTTGGATGCCAATCTTACTCCTGTGCCGTTAGGTAATCTACCTTTTGTTTTCTCTGGAGGAGCTTTTAGGATATTTTCCTGTTATTATTCTTAATATCCTGAAGGTATCATGAGACTCAGCCTAGGTGTGACTTGGTCTCCGGCTTGACCCTTCCATGTGGAGTCACAGCTTTCTTTGGTTCTGTGAATAACTATGAATTATTTCTGAGGTTATCCCCCCATCCATTTACTTTATCCTCTTTCTGAAATGATTAGTAGATGGGTGTTGGCCCCTTGAAAACTTCCCCTATGAATCTTAACTGAGAGAGCTACCCTATTTCTCTAGCTCTTGGGAGAGCTCCCTGTAGCACCCAAGCCAACAACAGTAGGATCACCGTGTGAGGGACTGAGATGGGATTCATTTAACCACACAGCAAGCTGCTTCCTCAATTCACTTTCTCCCAACTGTTACCCTTCATACAGATGCAAAAAAATTCCTTTAAGCTGATAACTAAATTCCTTCTTCCTCCCAGGGGGCCCTGAAGACCACGAAGGAATTTTAATGGAAGATGTTGGGAAAAAAGGTCAGACTCAGTTGGATCAGCAGGCGCACCAAGAGGAACCTTTGCCTGTCTGTTCAAAGGGCAGCACTAGGTTGTCCTGGACACAGCTGGTGCTGCGGCGCGGGCTCCTGCTCCTGGGGGTTATTTTAGTCTTGCTGGTGGGGATTTTCGTGAGATTATATGTCAGAATTCAGTGATGTGGCAAGAGGGAGAGAAAGTCAAGTGACATTTTTGAGCTTACAAAGAGGCTCAGCAGTGACAATTCATTTTCAGCCAATGTAATTCAGCTGTGCCCATGGACTTCAAGAATTGGGAATTCAAAGATATATTTTTCTAAAGAAGAAGAAAAGGAGCTAAGGTAAAACTATATTCTGGTCAAAGACAATGTCTGAAGGATGGCGTTTGGGTAGTAATTCATCTACCACTGTGTCTACCAAGGACCACCGCAGTACTGACCACATTGACCTATGGCCTTGGTATTGCTTTGCTCCCTGTTTGTGTTTAGACACAAACCCATAAACTAAGTACTTAAGAATTCTTACTGTCTGAATTAAAATATATTTTACAATATAGCTTTCCTTGTGCCTTATTATTATTCATTGGGCAAAGAGCGTTTGTCAGTCTTCATGTGGGGTCTGACTCCAGGCGCTGTGGCTGGAAAAGCTGGGAACCCTTTGCCCCAAGAGCTGTGGAAACAAGCCCCTGGTGGGTGTGCGTGGGTGTCACAGGACAAAGTGCTAACAGACTGAGTAGTGACCCTATTTCAGTGAGCCTTCTGGGGGCTAGGTACACACTGTCAGTTCAGCAAGCCTCAGTACATGCGACATGTGCTCAGTGCCGTGAAAGCTGATCATACCAAATGGGTCGTCCTTGTTCACCCAACTAAAACAGAGACAAGAAGCAGGGGTGGGGCCCTCAGGACACATAACATTGCCCTAAACGGGAAAGGGGAAATTCTCTGCAAGCTTGTTTGGCTGCTGAAACTGCCTGTTGTAACCTGAGACCAGTTTTATCTACGATGAAATAACGTGGCAACTCCAGGATTCTCACCAGCTGGAGCTCCCAAGAACTTTACTAGTACCATCAACTTTCTCAAAGAGCCAATACTAACACTTTTTTAAAATAAAATCTCCAACCTTCACTTTGTTCTTCAGGCATACCCAAAGACCTGCGTGTATGTCCTGAATTGCAATCTTCTACACAAACGGAACGTTAAATTTAGATGCGGGGCTCCACAGAAATTTATTTTAACTCCAATGCCCTAAGCAAGGCCTCTGCCTTGAAAGAACAAAACAGAAAAGCTGACTGCTGTGAGAAAAAAAAACACCCAATAGCTGATTTTGGTCGAGGCCACCGTAAGGAATTTCCACCCTCAGCGCTTCCCCTTGGGTCTATAAATTGAAGCCCATTCTCCAGGGAAGCAGATAAAGGCTGGAGCGGCTGCTCCTGGCCCTCGAGGTTGAGCCTGGGGGCAGGAGGCAACCGGGGGGCAGGAGGCAACCGGGGGGCAGGAGGCAACCGGGGGGC
>VSMD01074212.1:0-11820 GCA_008750895.1 Mirza zaza | reverse complement strand
TTTTTGAGACAGAGTCTCACTCTCTTGCCTGGACTAGAGTGCTGTGGCGTCAGCCTAGCTCACAGCAACCTCAAACTCCTGGGCTCAAGCAATCCTGCTGCCTCAGCCTCCCGAGTAGCTGGGACTACAGGCACGCGCCACCATGCCCGGCTAATTTTTTCTATATATTTCTAGTTGGCCAATTAATTTCTTTCTATTTTTAGTAGAGACGGGGTCTCGCTCTTGCTCAGGCTGGTCTCGAACTCCTGAGCTCAAACGATCCACCCATCTCGGCCTCCCAGAGAGCTAGGATTACAGGCGTGAGCCACCGCACCCGGCCTATTTTTTAATGACCTTCCACCAGAGTCTTCCACAAGTTTAGTGTGAGCTGGTGAGAGGTCAAGACAAAAGACTGACATTGAGGCAAAACTAGTGGGTCTGCACTGCCCCTAATCACCACACTTCAGTAGGCTGGTGGGAACAAAAACAGCCTCAAGAAACAATCAGAAAAGATGCTATGGTTTTAGTTTACTTCAGCAGACATTTGTCCATTTTATTACGTATTTAATATATACTTATTTTTTTAACATATTTGGTCACTTACTCCCCCGAGTTTGTGATAATCACTGGTGTGCATGGAGAAGTGGATTGTGGCAATGTTCTGAGGGACTTAAGAGCACAGAATTAAGGAGCCAGTCTTCACCAATTCTGTCATAGCATCTTGAACCTCAGACTCTTTAAGTTGGAACTGATAGTGCTCGTTCTCACTGTACTGTGAGGATTAAAGACATAGGGTATGAAGAGTGTTTAACATAGTGCCGGGCATGTAGTAACACCCAGTAGGCAGGTGCTGTTCATTTCCTACTTTTCAGGACTAATTTATGAAATTACCGTAGAGATTTCACTTTGGAAGAATATCTGAGTTGTTATTACCATCGGTGGACCCCCTCATCTTTATTCTTTTTCATCAGCCTCCTTGAGAAACAGTACATTGACCCTCTTGGCAAGGTATGAAATGAATAAGATTCTGAATGTCATGGTACAGCAAACAGGTGTGATTCTGGAACCAGCAGCATCAGCAGTACCAGGAAGCTTGTTAGAAACCCCGGCACTCGCAATCGGAATTTGCATGTTAAGGTTGCTGGGTGATTCCTATGTACTTTAAAATTTGGGAGGTTCTGCCCATGTGTACCAAGCAGTGGATGTGAAGTCACTACAAACAGCTGCTGCAACCTTGGTGGGTGGGTGTCATACGGTGTTATGTAAGTCATACATTGTTATTCTTGCCCAGTGGAAAATTTATCTGTTTTCAGCTGGAATCAAAACCCACAAATTGTACTTCCCATCAAAAAGAGCACATGAAATGCCCATCCTTTATTTCATGCAGAATGCTGAACTCCAGAGCACACAGTGTTCAAGTGAGGGAGAAAGCTGAGTACTAAGCAAACTGAGGCACTTTTCCCTGAATATGAAGTAATTAGTGTCCGACATTTGTAAGTTTCCTTGGACATATAATTGACGATATCTCCAATTACAAGATCTCTGAATTGTTTCTCAATAGTCTGTACCATTTTGCTTTTTTTCCAACTCTATGTGAGAGTTCCTCCCCTGCACGAGGTGGTGTCAGTACTTTTAAAGGCTAGGAGGTGTATGGTGGTATCTCATTGTGGTTTTAATTCGCATGTCTCTAATAAACAACCATGTTGAGTATCTTTACGTGCACTTATTTGCTATCTATATCTGTTCAGTGAAGGGTCTGTTCAAATATTTTGCCTATTTTTTAATTGGATGGGTTGTTTTCTTATTATTGAATTGTGAGAATCCATTATATGTTTTTTGATCTGTGGCTTGTGTTTCCATTTTCTTATGAGTATCTCTCAAAAAGCAAACATTTTAACATTTTTATGAAGCCCAATTTATCAGTTTTTTTCTTTTATGACTTGTGATTTTTGTGTCATAATCTTTGTCTAAACCAAAATCACAAAGATCTTCTTTTATGTTTTCTTCTAGAAGTACATTGTATCATATGGTAGCCACTAGCCAAATGTGGCTACTTAACTTTAAGCCAGTTAAAATTTGATTCAATAAAATTAAAAATTCAGTTCCTTAGTCACATTAAGTCACATTTAAGAGCTCTATAGCCTCATGTGGCCAGTGGCTGCTGTACTGAGTAGCAGAGAATTATAAAATATTTCCATCATTACAGAAAGTTCTGTTGGAAAATGTTGCTATTGAAGTTTAATAGTTTTTGTTTTTACATTTTGTTCTGTGATCCATTTTTACTTAGCAAACTCACTCCTAAGTATTTCAAAAGAAATGGAAACTTATATCCACAAAACACCTGAAATGCTAATATTTATAGCAGTCGTATTCTTAATGGCCCAAACCTGGAAATAACCTAAATCTCCATCAACTGTGAGTGGATAAACAAATTGTGGTATAGCCCTGCAATAAAAAGGAATGAATGAATGAATGACATATGCAGCAATATGGATACATTTCAAAAGCATTATGTTAAGTGAAAAAGTCAGACTCAATAGGTGACATACTGTTTGATTCTAATTATGTCACATTCTGGAAGAGGCAAAACTATAGGCATAAAAATCTTATCAGTTACCCGGGGGTAGAGGAGGTGTTAAGGGATTAACTATAAAGGGACATGAGAAAATTTGGGGGGAGATAGAAATATTCTATATCTTCAGTGTGGTGGAGGTTACATTACTACAAATACTTATGAAAACTCATCAAACTGCTCACCTAAAAAAGGCAAATTTTAGTATATATAAATTATACCTCAATAAACCTGACTTTAAAAAATAAGAGCTGTGAATAGTTTATAAGCAAAGAAAGAAGATGCAGGTTTGCATAAGTTACCTATTGCTGTGTGATAAATTATGCCATCACTTAGCACCTTAAAACAACAAGCATTTAACATTTATTATCTCATAGTTTCTTTGGGGGCAGCTTAACTGGGTGGTTCTGGCTAGGATTTCTCAAGAGGTTTCAGCCAGGGTGACAGTGGAGCTGCTGTCACCTGAAGGCTTGACCAGGGCTAGCAGATCTGTAAGCTGAGCTGTTCCTGTATTCCTGAACTGCAGAAACTGTGAGATAAGAAATGTTGTTTTAAGCTGGTAAGTTTTGGGGTAATTCATTACACAGAGGTAAGCAAGTAACACATATCCCAATGGCAGGGAGAAAATGGGAACGGCCCAAATCAACAGAAACAACTTAGTGCCTGTAGAGATTTGATAGAAAAGGCACCCCCTGTCACCTCTGAGCTCAGCTAGGAATCCCCAAGGCTGGGCCAAGGTGCTCAGCTAGGCAAGGTTGAGGAGGGAATTCCCTGACATTTTTGGAAACAGAGGAGAATTGGGCATAGGATGAGAAAAAAGCAGTGCATACTCCTGGGACTGTCAGTTTGTCCAGGCCTCACCCCGGTCCACAGCCCTTTGAACTTGCTCATGTGCCCCATGATGGATATTTGTGGGCGAAGGCACCACCAGGAGAGGAGGACCTGTGACCTGGCGGGCGGATGGAGAGGGGCTCACAAGAAGAAAGAGCAAGAACTACAGGGCCCCTGAGAGCGAGTTCATCCTAAGGGAAGAAGCAGGAAGCCATGTTGAGCAGGACTGAACACCAGGTCCAGGGGCTGGAGAGGAGCAGTGGGTACGGGTAGAGCACAGTACTAATGACCCGGTCCTGCCCCCGGCTAGACCCCTTCTCAACATGTGAGCTGTAAAGAGGAAAGGGCTTATGTGAAATTAAAGCATCTGGTCATTAAACTCTGTGATGCCTGGAGTCTAAGGATCTCTCCTGGGGTCTCTAAGAATATGAGCCAAGAAGAACAGGAGTCACAAGGCATTACCAATCACCCAGGAGAAATGATGTGTGGGCAATGGCCCAAGAAGACCATCAAGGAATGACCAGTTAGGGATGAATCAGCCATCTTGCTGAGATGGGCAGTGGCATGAAGATGGGCAGTGGCAGTACTGGGATACTGTAGTTATGCAGCTGTGGGCTATGTGATTAACAAAATTAGTGTTTAAGTGGTAAAGTAACCTTGTTTATACCCTCAGCTGGTGAGATCTGGGGACATTCTGATTATAGAGGAACAGCTGTCTGAGTCTTAATTGCAAGCAGCAGAAACTAACACTGACTGGTTTAATTAGGAAAATTAATTTATTAAAAAGATAGCAGGTCAGGTGCTGTGGCTCACATCTGTAATCCCAGCAATTTGGGAGTCCGAGGTGGGAGGATCACTTGAGGCTAGGAGTTCAAGACCAGCCTGGGCAACAGCGAGACCCCCATCTCTACAAAAAATTTTTTTAAAAAATAGCTGTGCATGGTGGTGTACATGTGTGCTCCCAGCTACTCAGGAGGCTGAGGCAGGAGGATGGCTTGAGCCCAGGAGTTTGAGGTTGCAGTGAGCTATGGTGATGCCACTGCACTCTAGCCCCAGCAACAAAGTGAGACCCTGTCTCAAAACAAAACAAAAAAACTCGATGGCAACTCTATTCATAACACCCCCCTGTGGAAACAACTTGAATGTTTGAGTGAATAGTTGAGTAGATAAACAAACTGTAGTAGATGTATACAACACAATACTGTTCAATAAAAAGAATGGACTATTGGTACATGAAACAACTTGGATGAATCTCAAAGACATCATGCTGAGTAAAAGACACCAGACACAAAAGGCTACCTACTAAATAATTACATTTATATAACATTCTAGAAAAGACAAAACCTTAGAAACCAGATCAGTAGTTGCCAGAAGTTAGAAGTGGGGAAGGGTGTGGCTATAGACAGCAGGTGATGAAAACTGTCCTAGTTGTGGTGATGGTTATATAAACTTACGCTGTGTCAAAATCACAGAACTGTACACTAAAACAAAACAGAAATGTGACTCGATTGTGGTGATGGGTGGACAACTTTATAAATTTATTAAAACTCATTGAATTGTTCAACTACAGTGTTTGAATGTTATGGTGAGTAAATGAAACCAGGAAGAGTAGGGGATGGGGAGTAAGAGATGCTATTCCTTCTACTTTTGCCTGTGTTTAAAAATATTCATATTTAAACATTAACGACAACAAGAGGAGACCAGGTATCTCACAGAATCTCTGGGACCAGGTCTGGGAGCTCCTGCCAGGGGCAATGCTCAAAATTCCAGTGCAGAATTGCTGCAGAAAGAACACCTCTGTAGATACCATCAGGAACCAGCCCCGTGCTTGGACCATGGATGGTGCTCATTCTGGATATCGAGGCGACCCCAGACACCTCTCTCTGCTGCCCGAGAAGTGGAACTTTGGCATCCTCTGCCATTGGCAGAGAAAGTTCTTTCTGGTCCCTTCTTTTCATCACTAGTTCTCTTTTCAAAGTCCGGGGCAGGGGCCTCTGGCAGAAGCTCAGTCCTGTGGCTGAGCGACTATCTTGCATTTTCACCTTCTAGAATGGAAGACTGCTTTTGCCTCCCACCAAAACCCATAAGGTGGGAGAATTCCCCAAACAGGAAAGAGGTTCAGGTACCTAACAGCAGGAAAGAAAAACGACGCCCATTGTTAATAGCAAGCACCACTCCCTTTAAAGTGTTGCTTTAGATTGGCCTCTCCTGGTCTGGAAATGCTTCCTATTACAGTAGCAAGCCCACACATTTTCCAAAACATGAAGCCAAGAGACAGGGTGTCCACTTGCCTGTGCATCTCTTCTGCCACATACTCCCCTACGGTTTCTAGACAGACCCTTACACACTCCAGCCCTGTTAGCATTTTTTGCTGCAGTGTATTTCATAACATGCTTTTTGTCTTTCTGCCTCCTTAGCCAATAAAGGTCCAAGGCAATGAGGAGACTAAAAACATTTCACAAAATAAAGACAGCTTTGAATCACACATCACATCGTTACAATACACCCAGACGAAAGTGACTAGAAGGAAAGTTCGCAAGTGTCTGCTTGATGTATTTGTCCTTTGGCAAAAACCCGTGGTGGAGGAAAGACATCCTCCATTCCCTTACATTTTACAGAATGCCAAGATGGTACCTATGTAGTTCATTTCCTCCATGGCAATTGGCTATCATGCTTCATTTAAGCTGTCCATATATCATTGCAGGAGAGATTTTTATAGTGCTCTATATGTCCTAAGTGCTTTCAAGTCATTAAGGAGATAGTCTTCCCTGAATCTCTAGGTCAGTGTTAACATTTTCCGTTTTAAATACAGTCACCTGGGCCAGGAATGGTGGCTCACGCCTGTAATCCTAGCACTCTGGGAGGCTGAGGCGGGTAGATTGCTCAAGGTCAGGAGTTCAAAACCAGCCTGAGCAAGACCCCGAGACCAAGACCCCGTCTCTACTATAAATAGAAAGAAATTAATTGGCCAACTAAAAATATATAGAAAAAATTAGCCGGGCATGGTGGCGCATGCCTGTAGTCCCAGCTACTTGGGAGGCTGAGGCAGAAGGATCGCCTGAGCCCAGGAGTCTGATGTTGCTGTGAGCTAGGCTGATGCCACGGCACTCACTCTAGCCTGGGCAACAGAGTGAGACTCTGTCTCAAAAAATAAATAAATAAATAAATACAGTCACCTGGACATAGAAGTTAAGTGACTGGGCCAACGTTAGGGGATGAGGTATAGTCAAACCTGGGATTGTATGATCTAATTGAAAAAGAAGATTCCAATACTGCATCATTTGTTGCAAGAAAGCTGTACTAAATCTAGGCCACTTTTTGTTTTATATTTTTAAGACAGAGTCTTGCTCTGTTGCTCTGTCACCTGGGCTAGAGTGCCGTGGCGTCAGCCTAGCTCACAGCAACCTCTAACTCCTGGGCTCAAGTGATTCTCCTGCCTCAGCCTCCTGAGTAGCTGGGACTACAGGCATGCACCACAATGCCCGGCTAATTTTTTCTATGTATTTTTAGTTGCCCAGCTAATTTCTTTCTATTTTTAATAGAGATGAGCTCTTTCTCTTGCTCAGGCTGGTCTCGAACTCCTGAGCTCAAGAAATCCTCTCACGTCCACCTCCCAGAGTGCTAGGATTATAGGCGGGCGCCATGGTGCCTGTCCAATCCAGGCCACTTTAAAAGTCAAAATCTAGAGAAGGATTAAGTTAGTTCTGAGCTGATTCATTTTGAAGCTTGGCTTGGGGGAGTGCTGACCTGGGAAAGATCCAAAACCTCACTTCTATATGACTTCTAAATCCATCCAGATCGGCACCTTTACCACAGACAATAAAGCTGTCACTGGAGATATTTCTCCCTCTGTTTTTATGTATTCATACTCATGTTCTAAAAATGACCTTTATAGGGATTAATGGAAGAGGTGGTTTAGAACCAGGGTCACTAAAATTGCTATTAAAAAAATGTTTACCTTAATATAGTGGTTATTTCTTGGCTATTAGCCAAGCTATTAGCTATTAGTGGTTGAAAGCTAATATTTTATTATTCTTTTCTTAATAACTGAGTCAGTTTAAACTATTTAGCAAAAATACTACACCTTTTTGTAGGGTTCTCAAGCAAGGGGAGGTTGGAAGCACTGAAATGAACCCTAGGGTGTTGCCGTGCAAAATCAGTGGTTGCTACCTCTGGGCTTTAGCATCAGAACAATGCGTGTCTCCCAGTTTTTCATCTCATGCTCATCACAAGGCCTGAAGGAAAGCTCTAGAAGGGAATTCAAATTCAGTTCTCCTTGTATTCCAGAGAACCCTACAATTAAACTGTAGTGATTTAATGAGAAAACCCAAGAAAGTGGACCATTCTTCAGTCTTGTAGAAAAAACTTCTGCCTAAACTGACTTCTTTGCTCTCTCTTATACTTTACCTTCTGGGCACCAGCGAGTTTTCTGAACGCTTCATTGTCAGCTGTTTGTCTCTGAGTTGGCATAATGCAGTATTATAGAGAAAGAAAGTATTTGGTTATTTGACCCAAAGCAGGTAGGAAAGGAGCCCATTGAGTCTTCAGTTGCAAAACGCCCCAGGTAAACTATTGAAATGTCATTTTCCAAATTGACCACTGAGTAATCCAGATGACAGCTCAAAAAGAAAACGAATGACTTTGGGCCTGCCACATTTCAGAGTCCAGGTCACAAAAGGCCAGCAGAGGTGGATGTTTAAGAGAACACTTAGCTGGAAGTCTGGCCTGACAGGACACACTAAGCTTGCTGGCGTATTTCCTGGTTGGTTAAACTGGGAAATTAGATAGTTTTCAAACTTGTTTTTAAGTTGCAGAATCCTTTCTTCAAATGAATCCTGCGAATCTGATGAGCAGGATGTCCCAGACTTAAAGATGAACATAAATGGAGATGATTACAAAACAGAAGCCATGACACGTTAGCAGTATAAGATGAAGATTCTTTTAGGGACTACATTTAGCATTCAATGAGGCTAACAGGAACATTTAATTAGCCATATAACTGCTTTATCTCTGACAAAATATTAAACTAGGGAATTGTGTTCTTCTTTAAGCCAAATTAGCAAAACAAAACAGCTTCTATTTTTTTAAAAAATCTTCTACTTTTGGGAACATATCTTAACAATAATAACAAACATTTATGGAAGGCTTAATATGTGCCAGACAGAGTGCTAAGTATTTACATATTGCTTTATTCAGAGCTTCTGTTGAAACAGGCAGAAACCCACCTCATGCTGGCTTATGCAAAAGAGAATATGTGTCAATATAATTGAAAAGTCTAGGAGTATAAGAAACTTCAGAAATGGTAAAGTGTAGGAGCTTAAGCAATTTCACTCTCTTTTTGGTTTTATTCTCGGGCAGGCTCTCACTAGGTGATGGTAAAAATGGCTACCAGCCGTTCTAGATTTATTAATACATTCCTTTCAAGGGAAAAGAATGTCTCTTTCCTCTGGGTCTAGTATTAATAAATAGGGGCTGAACCTCATTGGTTTAGCTTAGGTCATATGACCAACCTAAAACTTATCACTGGCCCAGGAGGCTGGAATATCCTGACTGGCCAGACTTGGGTCACATGTCCTTCCATAGACAGCACAGAGGTTGGGTCAGCTCTATCTGTGCCAGGTGTAGTAAACAAGACTACAAGAGGGTGATCAATCACCCAAGAGAAAATTAAGATGAGGTCGACTATGTAGTCTTGGCTAAGTTACTTGATTTCTCTGAGCCTTAGTTTCTTTATCTGTAAAATGGGAGTAATAATACTACCTGTTTCACAGAATTAAATAAAATAACTTTGTAAAGTGTTTGTTATGGTATTTCATACATAGTAAGCTTGGGGTGATACTAAGAGTAGTAGTTGTTAATGTAATGTTAGTATTATTATTTTGGGCCTCACTAGTATTATTATTTTGGGCCTTAACTATCTAAAAGTGAGTATGAGTATATTTTGGCAAGAATTATTGGTAAATTTAGAAATCTATAACTACTTGGTGCTTTAGGGTTGTAAAACCCTAAATAAATAAAATAAATAAAAATAAAGTTTAGAAGTTGAATTCTGATTACATGTTTTCTACTCTTTTCTTGTGGCCATCTTTCCAGTGGAAATATTAACTGTCTTTTGTCCTGTTCCACTTTTAAGCCTTTTAAAAAAAACTAGCATCTTCCTATTCTGTGGATAAGCATCCCTGAGCCCAGGTTGAAGCTCTGATCACATTTTGGCTATTTTGTTGGTGATGACTTTCACCTGTGAGGAGATTTTGGGCACCTACCCTCTGAGTCTACACATCACTCACTTTCCCTTCAACTTTAGTAACAACTAAGGTTGTCAAACATTGGAAAGAGACACTTCTGATGATTTAAAATTCAAACCACATACATTCAGTTTTGAAACGAGAGATATCAGCTAAGGCTCTTCCCTTTATTCCAAAGTGGTAACAACGACCTCTGCCATCAGATTACTCAGATATAAGATGACCCAGAAACAAGCCTTATAGCACTGAAATTTTTACTGGTCTGATTTTTTCTTGGGGGAATTTTAAGGACTGGGGAATGCATGCTGTTCTCGGAAAAAAGGGAAATATCTTAGAGTTTACATATAGGACCGTTGACTTTAATATATTGTCTTATGATAATGGCAGATATTTTCACTACTAATGACAATATGTTATTGTCGAAACCAGTCAATCCTCCATCCAACGTCAGCTTGTGAGCCAAATCAGCTACAGCCTGCGCTTCTGTACCCGAGAGCTCAGCCCCTCCGCCCAGCCCTGTTTTCCTCTGGCTGGCTGGCTAGTCCCAGCCTGCGTCCATTCCCGGGGAAAGCAGTGCCTAGCAGCCATCTCCTCCACTTCTTCTGGGTGGGCCAAACCTGGCGAGGGTGCCAACAGTCCGCTTCTGGGAGAGTCTGGGGCACGGGTGCTACGAGGACAGACCCTTCTCTGTGTCTGCTTGGAGCCTGCAAGAGGATCTTGAGTCCCTGGAAGCACCTGGAAGTAAGTTAGAGAGAAATACAAAGTTGATCCAAGGGGGAAGACGAAGAAGGAGGAGGAGAAAAGGTTGTTTGCTCACTTAACTTGGAGAAAGGCAGCCTGAGAATAGTTCTAATTCCAAGACTTTAAAATATCAACTTTAACAAAGAAATATTTGTTGGCCGGGCATGGTGGGTCATGCCCGTAATCCTAGCACTCTGGGAGGCCGAGGCGGGCGGATCACTCAAGGTCAGGAGTTCGAAACCAGCCTGAGCAAGAGTGAGACCCCGTCTCTACTAAAAATAGCAAGAAATTAATTGACCGACTAAAAATATATATACAAAAAATTAGCCGGGCGTGGTGGCGCGTGCCTGTAGTGCCAGCTACTCGGGAGGCTGAGGCAGGAGGATCGCCTGAGCCCAGAAGTTTGAGGTTACTGTGAGCTAGGCTGACGCCACGGCATTCTAGTCCGGGCAACAGAGTGAGACTCTGACTCAAAAAAAAATAAAAATAAAAATAAGAAGAAGAATTAAAAAAAAAAGAATAAAAAAAAAAAAAGAAGTATTTGTTGAGAGCCTGCCACGTCCTGGGCAAGTGTTGTACGTGAAAACTCATTACTAGGAAGACAATGCTTAGCCATTCTGCCTCTGCTGAGAATGGAACAAAGGAATGGATTTGCATGGCAGAATAAGAGTTTCAAATTAGCTGTATTGAAGAATTTCCTGCATGGCATCATGAGAGCTGTCAAATGCTGGACGGCTTGCCAGGGGAGGGAAGGAGCCAGGCAGGCACCGGGAGCTGGCTGGCACAGATCAGCTCTGGGTGGCTTGGGACCTGCAGCTTACAGCTCACAACAATTAAAGTTATATTTAAGTAGAGTTACAACCTGGAAAAGGTCATGTTCCATAATAAGTGAAAACCGTAGAATATGCCTTATTCTACTCCCTAGCTCTGTGGCTAGTGAGACTCAGTTTTTCATCTGTAAAATGGGAAGTCATAACATCATCTTCTCTATCAGGTTACCTTGATCATTAAGTGAAATTTTGCACACAAAGTGCTTAGCAAAGTGTCTCCAAAATAGGCAGTGCTTATAAATAATAGTTCCTTTTGTAAAGTGAGATATAACCTTTCATTTAAAGAGTCATCACAGGCCAGGCGCGGTGGCTTCACGCCTGTAATCCTAGCTCTCTGGGAAGCCGAGGTGGGTGGATCATTTGAGCTCAGGAGTTCGAGACCAGCTCTGAGCAAGAGCGAGACCCCATCTCTACTATAAAACGGAAAGAAATTAATTGGCCAACTAATATATATAGAAAAAAATTAGCCGGGCATGGTGGCACATGCCTGTAGTCCCAGTTGCTTGGGAGGCTGAGGCAGCAGGATTGCTTGAGCCCAGGAGTTTGAGGTTGCTGTGAGCTAGGCTGACGCCATGGCACTCACTCTAGCCTGGGCAACAAAGTGAGACTCTGTCTCAAAAAA
>VSMD01074211.1:0-35400 GCA_008750895.1 Mirza zaza | reverse complement strand
TGCCTTTGGGGACTTCTTCATAAACTCTTTGCCTAGGCCGATGTCTAGGAGAGTGTTTCCAACATTTTGCTCTAGAATTCTAATAGTTTCATACCTTAGGTTTAGGTCTGTTATCCAGCATGAGTTGATTTTTGTGAGAGGTGAAAAGTGTGGGTCCTGTTTTAGCCTTCTACAGGTGGCTATCCAGTTTTCCCAGCACCATTTATTGAAAAGGGATTCTTTTCCCCAGCATATGTTTTTGTCTGCTTTGTCAAAGATTAGATGGCTATATGAGGATGGTTTTATATCAGGATTCTCAGATCTGTTCCACTGGTCAATATTTCTATTTTTGTGTCAATACCAGATTGATTTAATTACTACAGCTTTGTAGTATAGTTTGATATCTGGCATATTAATGCCTCCCATTTTGTTTTTGTTGCCTAGAATTGCTTTTGATATTCAGGGTTTTCTTTTAAACCAAAGTGTTTAAATTCACAGTATACATTTCATCAATCTTGGGTATTCTTGTATTATTTGTATGAACACTATCAGTTTTATTAATAAATACTACTTTCAACATACAGATGCAGATTTTCTAGTTATTGTTAAATAGTAGATAAGGTAGGTTGTTCGCTAAAGTGCTAAGTTGTCAGTCAGTGGATTATTAGGCATTTTTTTTCCTGCCATTTCTTGTTGGCCAAATTGTATCTTGTGCTGATTATTGCATTTTCTCCAGTTTTTCCAGAGTCAGAGATTGAAAAGGTAAAAGTTTGGGTTTACACCATTGTACTTCTTGCACAGACAATTGCACTTGCTTTGGAAGAACTTCTGGAACATTGACTTCACTTCTGCCATATGTGAGTTGTTCGATACAGTATGTTTTTTTCCTGAAAGTTCTGGTCTTTTTCCTGAAGCTATATGCATCCAACTCAGTGTTACCAAGATGGCCAGGAGTTCTTGACTCAGTCCTGCAGATGCAACTCACTTTGCAACTCCAATCAAGAATGGACACCTCCTGGGGCACAGGTGACAGAGGCTATTCCCATCCTTCCACCAACATCCCATTTGGAAGTGCCAAATCTAATTTTCTTAACTTTTAAACACATGTACTTAGATATGATGTTCTTTAAATAGTTAAATGAATCATTATCCACATCCTGCCTATTAATAAGAATCATAGCAAATCTAACATATCCTATCTTTCTCTTCTTCTGCCACATCTAAGAGATCATCTGGGATTTCAATATCAGACTGGGGTCAGTTTGATTTTACCTTATGACTGATACTTATTTTAACTCAGCTTTGGCTGTTCATTAGTATTTGTGTTCCACAATCTCCTCTTTCTTTAAAACATTCATTTGACTGGAGTACATTTTGCGATAACATTTCAGAGAGAATTTTTGGTTAGCAAACTCAACCTCACACTTGAATAATAATATAGCTGGTTATAGAATTCTGGGTTCAGAGTCTGTCTCCACAGATCTTTGAATTGATTTTTCTTATCACACAGCAGTTCCCATGAGGAGTCTGGAGCCTGTCTGATTGCCATCCTTCTATAGGTGTGATGTATACCACTAGCTGTCCACCAGCACCTAGTCTGTGCGAACTTCTTCTCATCACTCAGGTTTTCTTTCCAGTATCCACTTCTCCTCTCTCACTCCATGTACTTAGGAGAAAGTGGAATATCACTCTCAGTCCCATCCCACATCACAGATTCAGAATCGTAGGATGGCTTAAGCCAATGAGCACAATACACACATGTAGACCATTGGTTCAGAGGCAGGCATGTGTCTTAAAGAACAGCACTATGGTCAATCCCAGGACTCCTGGTTAGAGCACTAAGACAAAAGCTTGCTCTAGCTCACTTTTTGTAAACAAAGAAGGATGGTAGATCCACCTGAGACCAGAAGTCAGTGTATAAGCCAGTGTTAGGGGAAAAACCTTCTCACACTGTGTATAGCAGAACTGAGATGGAAAGAAAATGGATCCTCGATGACTTCATTGAGTTACTGCATCAACCAGCCTGATCACAGAAAAACCAACTTCTGCCAAAATATTTAAAGAGGTTTATTTTGAGCAAATATGAGTGACTAAGGCCTGGGGAACATAGTCTCAAGGGCTCCTGAGAAAGTTTGCTGAGGCTGTCAGGTTACCATTTGGTTTTATACATTTCAGGGAGACAGACATTGCAGGTAAAATCATAAATCAGTACATAGAAGGTATACAGTGATTCGGCTCAAAAATGTGGGACATCTTGAAGTGGAGACTTACAAGTGGTAGGTGGGTTTTAGGGATTCTTTAGTTGACAATTTGTTGAAAGGGCTAAGGTTTGTCTAAAGGCTTGGAGTCAATAGAAAGGAAAGCTTGAGTTAAGATAAGGGGGTCTGTTATCTGTTATGTGATGTTATACCAGAATCAGGTTGGAAAGTAAGCCACATTATACCAGGTTAATAAAAAAAGATTAATAAGATTTTATGATTTGTAAGGTGTGACTCCTCAGGCCCCTTGGAAAGGAATTTGGGCAAGAGGAAAAAAGGGGTCAGAGTTTAGTCCTCAAGCCCCTGAAAACTGCCCTGCCACTGGACTTTTCTCATGTGTTCCAAAGCATCCTTTTTATTTCTTAAGCCTATTTGAGTTGTGTTTTCTGTTATTTTCAGTAGATAAAGTGAACAACATGTTCCAAGGAAGTAGCTTATTTTCTTCTCCCTGGAAGTTTTAGAACTACCTCTTTATCTTCAGTGTTATAAAATACTGTGACATAATGACTACATCTCTTTATTCCACTTAGCTAAAATTCTGTGAAGCTTTTTATTCTTATGATTCACTCATCCATTTATTCATTAAACAAGTGTTTATTAAACACTGTATGCCAGGGAGTTTTATAATGTACTAGAGATATAACAGTGAATATCATAAAGATATAACAATGTCCCCATCTTCATGGAGGCACAATATACAAATAAATATAAAATATTATGTGTATATATATATAATTACAATTCGAAATTCTATGAACTGCAATAAAGAAAAGTAGGAAAAATAGAGATGATATGACTAGAGGTGAGAGGCATTGCTACTTGGGTGGTCAGAGAAGACCTCTATAGGTGACATTTGAGGAGAGACCTGAATGACATGACAGTGGGTCATTTCAGACATCTAAAAAGAGTGGTCTTAGTAATTAGCAAGGCCCTAAGGTTGTAATCAGTTTTATGTGTTCAAGAAATAAAAAGAGCTAATGTCATCAGAGCTAAGGGGGTAGAAAGAAAGTGGTAGGAGATATTGGATAGGTAATCAGAGGTCAGATTACTGAGGGCTTACACACCATAGTGAGGAGTTTAAATGTTATCATGAGCATGATTGGGAAGTCATAGGGGTAGAATGGAGTGAGTGAGTAGGAAAATGACATGATCTATTTATGTTTTAAAAAATAAAATAAAATAAAGCATTTTGGCATCAGTTTAGAGAATTAACTATTCAGTACTGAATATAAACAGTGGAAGCATGAAATAGTTAAGAGGATACTGCAGGTGAGGATAGTGGTAGAGGTGACAAGTGAATAAAGCCTGCATATGTTTTGAAGCAGAGCTCACAGTGATTTGCTGTGGTTAGTAAATTTTGTGTAAGAATGGGAATGTGTGAGCTGTAAAATGTGAGAAGACGAGAGAAGGTAAGGATGACGGTAGGGTTTGTAGACTGAGCAACTAGAAAGAAGCTATCATGATTTTCTGAATTGGGGAAGATGGCTGGAGGGGCAGGTGTGGGGTAGGAGATAATCAAGAGACAGGTTTCATAACCACTAAATTGCAGATGACTATTAGACATCTAAGTGGAGATGTCAAATAGGCTGCATGAGTCTCTATTTCAGGGGAGACAGTGAGGCTAGAGATACACCTTTGAGGGCCATCAGCATCTAGGTGGTGTTTAAAGTTATGAGACTTAATGACATCATCAAAAGAGTGACTGTGAGTGTAAAAGGGAAGTCCCAGCATTGAAGCCAGGAGAATTGCACTATCAAAAAAAGGAACAGGCAGAAAACCAGAGATGGAGAATAAGAAGAAAGCTGATGGAGACCAGGAGAGCCTGAGACCAGCAGCAAAGTGAACACTTTATTCCCAGGAAGAGGGAGCAGCTAACTCTGCCGTGGCTGCTGGAGTCTGGGAAGGTGAAGACGGATATTGACCCCTGGGTTTGGCAAGACTGGTGTTGAAGAGGTTTCCAAGGACATTAGGGTGAAAGCCAGATTGTAGTGAGTTAAAGAGAGGCCTTGAACTTGGGCCACTGAACATAAGCCAGGAATTCAAGGAGCTTTTCATAAAGAAAACAGAGATAGGAGAGGATGGAGGGGTAAGGCAAGGTTTTCCTCAAGATAAAGGACATTGCAGAATGTTTGTGTGCTGATTTTGGTCTTTGGGGGGGAGGGGAATTTCTCTGTTTTAAAAATTATTTCCTTCCCTTTCTCCCCTCAATTCTCTCTGTCTTCTCAACTCCAACTTTGTATACCTGTCTGAAAGGTCTGCAGACTTTTTATAATTTGCTTTTTTTTTTTTTTTACATTTTTACCAAACATTTGAAGAGAATCTTTAGCTCCATTTTCTGTTTCACTGCATCACTCTTGTAAACTAAAAGAAAATCTTAAATTAAATATAAAATTCAGTCCCCCAGCTGACTGAATGGACCCGCTCTTGGCAAAGTAGACCTCCCTTTTCCCCAGGAAGAAAAGCCAAGTTGCCCACCATGAGGAGAAGAGAGGTCAGACACACCTGTAAAACAAAGGTTAAACCATGCCTGCAGATCATCAATTCACTTAACAGATCACTGGAGTCTGGGTATATGTCCAGTGATTATCTCTGCTTAAGAGACTTCCTTATCTTAACTTAAAATATTCCAAGTCTTTAAATAAAATTTGATTTCTCTAACCAATTACAAATCAAAGAATTTTTAAACTCACTTATAACCTGTAAGCCCCCACTTCAAGATGTTCTGCCTTTTTGGATCAAACCACTGTACGCCTTCCATGTATTGATTTATGACTTTATGTGTAATGCCTGCAGGTTATGTATTGATTTATGTATTGATTTATGACTTCCATGCATTGATTTATGACTTTACATGTACTTCCTGTCTCCCTGAAATGTATAAAACCAGACTATAACCCAACCATGCTGGGACTACTTGCTCAAGGCTTCATGAGCATGGCTCTGGGCCATGGTCACTCATGCTCAGCCAGAATAAACCTCTTCAAATTATTTTACAGAGTTTGAGCTCTTTTCCATTGACATTCCTTATTTCTATTTGGCTGTTCACACCACATACTATGGTAATTTTTTAAAAATTAATGCTTATATATTTTTTCTTTCTAAGATCTTTTTAAAATAACAGTCTGTTCTCATTTATTAATATAATACTGTTTAGAGTCTAAGAGAATTAATTATATCTGTTTACATCTGCCTTTGAATTAATAACTTGGCCTTTTGTGCTATTTTTTCCATTTAATTATTTATTCCTTTCTTTTGTGCTCTTATTTTCCTCACATGTTTAGTGGTTTTTGAGTGCCTGATCTTTCTGATGATTCCTGCACTACCAGTTTCCAGTCCAACAGGTAAAGTGCTTGTAACAAGAAAAAAACTGAATGAAGGGAAAATCAACAACTTTTCTTGTATTCATTAGAATACATGGTCATAGGGCAAACCACTGCCCCCCAAACTGGAGAGAGAGGCAGATACTGAGAATCACACCTTAGCAGGAGCAGAAGCCAACCAGTAGAGCCAGTACTGGTAGAAAAAAGTATAATTGATGATTTCAGGAGGCTCAGTGTGGACATGCTGGAGAGTTAAAAGCTCCAAGGCTCCGTCTTACAGGGGTTAGTTTTGTGAGTTTTACTTTCAGGAGCCCAAACAGGTTCTCACTGTGATGATCTGGGGAAAATCCCCTTGTGCTTCTGGCAGGAAGAAGAGAAAATAGCCATTCCGAAATATGCCCAGAGCCTTCTGTTCTTCTCAACAAGGCTTAGCTTCACAGGAAGTAATTTCTCCAGAGCCTGACCTATTGGGATTTTATTAGAGTCTAGCCAACCTGGGGAAAGGAAAACACTCAAACCCAGCCTGCTCTATCCTTTGGTGTCAGAGAAGGGAAATACCAAACTCCAGCCTCCCTATAACCTTCTTTTCTCACCAAAGAAGGGAAAAGAAAACTGAGAAGTACTTGTGAAGGCCTGGGACACAGGCTCACTAAAAGACTGAGACCAAATCATAGGATTATAGAACACTTCCCCTCCTCCCATACCTGTGGCAGCATCAATAGAGCTTCTGTATAATAACAGTGGATTACAGCTAAAAGACCACATTTGGGGCCATAAAGTGAGTTAACAAACTTTAAAACATAGCAAGTTTTTTTTTTTTTAAATCATCTTTTTATGGGTGAGTAGTACTCCATGGTATACATATACCACATTAATCCACTTATGAATTGATGGGCTCTTGGGTTGATTCCACATCTTTGCAGTTGCTACTTGTGCTGCAATAAACATTGAAGTGAAGATGTCTTTTTGATGAAAAATCTTCTTTTCCTTTTAGTAGATACCTGGTAGTGTGACTGCTCAATAGAATGGTAGGTCTACTTTTAGTTCTTTGAGGAATCTCTATATTGTTTTCCATAGGGATTATACTAATTTGCAGTCCCACCAACAGTACATAAGTGTTCTTTTCTCTCTGCATCCATGCCAGCATCTATTGTTTTTGGACTTTTTAATAAAAGCCATTATAACTGGGGT
The DNA here is from genome assembly GCA_008750895.1 of Mirza zaza. Classification (NCBI taxonomy): domain Eukaryota; kingdom Metazoa; phylum Chordata; class Mammalia; order Primates; family Cheirogaleidae; genus Mirza; species Mirza zaza. Next base: position 28,652 of record VSMD01074211.1, on the reverse strand, counting down.
AAGGTGATATCTCACTGTGTTTTTAATTTGCATTTCCCTGACCATTATCGACATTGAGCATTTTTTCATGTTTATTGGCCATTTGTCTTTCTTCTTTTGAGAAATTTCTGTTCAAATCTTTTGTCCATTTTTTACTAGGGTTGTTTGGTTTTTTTTTTCTTTTTCTTGCTGATTTGCTTGAGTTCTTTGTAGATTCTAGTTATTAGCCCTTTATTGGATGTGTTGCTTGCAAATATTTTCTCCCATTCTGTAGGTTGTCTATTTGCTCTGTTGGTTGTTTCCTTAGCTATGCAGAAGCTTTTTAGTTTAATGAAATTCCACTTATTTATTTTTGTTGTTGTCATGATTGCCATTGAGGTCTTCTTCATAAATTCTTGATTTCATAAATTCTTACCTATGCTGATACCTACAAGGGTTTTTCCTAGATTATCCTCCAGAATTCTTACAGTTTCATGCCGTAGATTTAAGTCTTTTATCCATCTTCAATTAATTTTTGTGACTCATGAGAGGTAGGCATCCTGTTTCATTCTTCTGTGTGTGACTATCTAATTTTCCCAGCACCATTTATTAAACAGGGCTTCTTTTCTTCAGTGCACATTGTTTTCTGCTTTGTTGAAGATCAGTTTGTTGTAGGTAGATGGTTTTATATCTGTGTTCTCTGTTCTGGTTTATGTCTCTATTTTTGTACTAATACCATGCTGTTTTGGGTTACTATAGCCTTGTAGTGGAGTTTGAAGTCTGGTAATGTGATGCTTCCAGATTTGCTCTTTTTTGCTTAAGATTCCTTTGGCTATTCAGGCTCTTTTCTGGTTCCAAATCAAGCATAGAATTATTTTTCTAGATCTGTGAATTATGACAGTGGTTATTTGATGGGGAATGCATTGAATTTGTAAATCACTTTGGGTAGTGTGGACATTTTAACAGTGTTAATTCATCCATGAGCATGTTATGTTTTTCCATTTATTTGTATCCTATGTGATTTCTTTTCCCAGAGTTTTGTAGTTCTCTTTGTAGAGATCTTTTACCTCATTGGTCAAGTACATTCCTGGGTATTTTATTTTCCTTGTAGCAATTGTGAATAGTATTGAGTCTTTGATTAGACTCTCGGCTTGCCTATTATTGATATATAGAAATGCTACTGACTTATGTACTTTGTTTATGTATCCTTGCTAAATTATTTATCAATTCCAGGAGACTCTTGGTGGAATCTTTGGTATTTTCTAGATACAAGATCCTATTGTCAGCAAAGAACAATAGTTTGACCTCTTCTTTCCCAACTTGGGTACACTTTATTTCTATTTCTTTCTCTTGCCTGATTACTCTGGCTAGGACTTCCAGCACTATGTTGAATAGAATCATGACAGGAGGCATCCTTGTCCTGTTCCAGTTCTTAGGGGGAATGCTTTCAACGTTTCCCCATTCAGTATGATGTTGGCTGTGGGTTTGGCATATATGGCTTTTATAATTCTGATATATGTTCCTTCTATGCCTATTTTCTTGAGGGTTTTTATCATGAAAGTGTGCTGGATTTTGTTGAATGCTTTTTCTGCATCTATTGATTGTATAGTCTTTGGTTTCACTTTTGTTTATGTGGTGAATTACATTTATTGATTTATGTATGTTTAACCATCCTTGCATTCCTGGGCTAAAGCCCCACTTGGTCCTGGTGGATTATTTTTTGATATGCTGTTGAATTTGGTTTACTAGTATTTTATTGAGGATTTTGGCATCTATATTCATAAGGGATATTGGTCTGCAGTTTTCTTTCTTTCTTTCTTTGTGTGTGTGTGTGTGTGTGTGTGTGTGTGTTCTTTCTTTTCCTGGCTTTGGTTATCAAGGCGATATTGGCCTTGTAGAATGAGTTGGGGAGGATTCCCTCTTTCTCGTTATTATGGAATCATTTCTGTATTATAGGTACCAGGTCTTCTCTGTAGGTCTGATAGAATTTGGCTGTGAGTCCATCAGGTCTAGGGCTTTTTTATGTTGTTGGGAGCTTTTCTATTCATTTTGATCTGTTTGTTATTGGTCTGTTCAGGAGTTCTGTCTCTTCCTAATTGAATCTTGGGAGGTTGTGTTTTCCAAGAACTTGTCCATTTCCTCTACATTCTCTAATTTATGTGTATAGAGATTTACATATTATTCATGGATGATATTTTGTATTTCTGTAGTACAAGTTGTAATGTCACCTTTTTCATTTCTGGTTCAGATTATTTGAGTTCTTTCTTTTCTATTCTTGATTAATCTAGATAGAAGTCTGTCAATTTTGTTTATCTTTTCAAAGAGTTAACTTTTTGTTTTGTTAATCCTTTGTATTTTTTCTTTTGTTTTGTTTTCCAATTTATTTAGATCTGCTCTGAGCTCCATTATTTCTTTTGTTCTGCTGGCTTTGGGTTTGGTTTGTTCTTCTTTTTCTACTTTCCTTGAGGTGTGATGTTAGGTTGTTAATTTGTGATCTTTCTGTCTTTTTGATGTAGGCATTTAAGGCTATGAATTTTCCCCTGAGGAATGCTTTTGCAGTGTCCCATAGATTTTGATAGCTTGTGTCCCCTTTGTTGTTCAGTACAAAGAATTTTTTGATTCCCATCTTAATTTCATTCTTGACCTAAAAATTTTTCAGCAGCAGATTGTTTAATTTCCATGACTTTGTGCAGGTTTGAGTGTTTGTCTTGTGATTGATTTCTAATTTTATTCCTCTGTGGTCTGCGAAGGTATATGGTATGATTTCAATTTTTTTGACTTTGTTGAGACCGGTCTTGTAGCTTAAGATATTATCAATCTTGGAGAATGTCCCATGTGCTGCTGAGAAGAACGTGCATTCCATAGTTTTTTCTTTTGTTGGCTTCTTCTCATCTGGATCTTCTTTTCTCAGCTCTGGGTTAATAGGATTGCAGGTCACCTGTTCTTCTTTGCTGGGGACTCTCTTAAAGCAAGTCCAGCAGGGATGGCTTCTCAGGGCTCGGGGTCCTGAGTGAAGTGTTGGACCTCAGGGAGGTTCTGCCAGCCTAGCAGCAGTGATGGGAACTCAGTAGTGGAGTATTGGGGTCCAGCCACAACTCTGAGGTATTGGGGTGGGGTTGCAGACCTGGCAGTGGCCCTGCAGCTACAGAGGCAGAGCTGCAGATTTGGGCACAGTGAGAACTTCAGAGCTAGCTCTGGGGATTTCAGGGGCAGAGCCACCCATGTGGGGAGCTATTCCACCAGTGTGGGGACTGCTGATGCCCAGCTGTGCAGGTGGGGGTTTGTCTTAGTGGCCCAGGGTCCATGTAGGTGGGCTGAAGATGCCAGGCAGTCAAGGTTGTCAACTCCCACACCTAGACCCACTAAGGCAATTGCCCCAGGCTTCCCAAGCAGGGCCTGTGGCATCTGGGGCTCCTCCTCTGTTCGGCTTTCATGCCTGAGAGGAGGCGTGCTCAGCCCCCAGTCACAGGGCACAACATGAGGGAGCATCTGTTCGTTCCCTGGCCCAGTGGAGGTGATGCAAAGGCTACTGCTAGAAGGCTCGGTCCTGAGTAGACCTGGCTCCAAGCACCACAGTGATCAGGATGTCCTCAGTTGCAGAAACTTGGCATTGGAAGGCACTAGATCTCTGCTGCACCTGCTGTCTGGTGAAATGTCCTTTCACAGACTCTAAGCAGCTCCCAAATTAGCCCAGAGGTCTGCAATAGAAGAGGAAGACCCCACACAGATCAAGCTGTCTATAATGTTTGTTTATCTCCTAAAAAGCTGTGTCTCCACGGGTTGCTTCTGTCTTGCCATCTTCACTTCTTCCCAGCGGTGTGAATTGTACTGGGATCCCCCTGCAGCTTAATCTCTGAGATGGTGAGCGATGCTTGTGAGTAAGAATCAGCCACACTGTGTTTGACTGAGTTGGTAGATGCTGTAATGAGCTGTAGAGTTGTTCTCCCTGCCAGTGGTTGATACTTGCAGGAAAAAGCCAACTTTAGAGATGTTCTTTGGTGCCTGTGATAAGCTTCAGTCCCTCAGGAGGAGCACTTGAGTGTCCCAGGCCTTGGCAGGGGTCCTGTAGCTCCCAGGGGCTTGCTTGTTCTCTGCCACAGCAGAGGTGGTGGGGGAGCAAGGCTGAGCATAAGGGAGGAGCCTGAAAGGCTTTGCAAAGGGGTTGAAGGGCTTAAAGGTCATTTTCCCAGCCGATAGGGGGAGCCGCTGGGAAAAGGCTGGAGGCAGGCTGTCCAAACCAGGATGACTGCTCATGAAGAAGGGATCATAATTCCCCGACCGTTGTGCTTAGAAATTTGATAACTTACATGAAATGGACCAATGCCTTGAAAGACACAATTTATCAAAAACTTATACAGGGAGAAATGGATGATTCCTTGTTAGCTTTTTTTTGTTGGTTTTCAACTTTCTCTTCAATTCCATTCATCTTATTTGCCATCCATATTCTGAATTCCATTTCTGTTATTTTAACAACTTCCTTGTGGGTAGAGTCCACTACTGTAGCTCCCTTGTGTTCCCTTGGGGGTATTGAATTATTCTGTTTTTTCATGTTGCCAGGGTTCTGTGTGTGTTGGAAGTGGGGGTGGAGGGTGGCTCCTGAGCAACAGGTGTGCCAATGTCCTCTCTTCCTTACAGCAGTTCCTCAGTCCTCTCTAGAAGAACCTCTCAGAGCCCTCCCTGCCTCTCTGGCTCCAGGGCCTTTGCCCTGCATTAGTCTGAGGCCGAGGCTGCTGAGGCCACTGCTCAGAACAAGCGGAGCAGAAGGTACTTCTCTGATGGGTTCAGGGGCTCTCGGTGACTAACCTCATTGTCTTTGTGTCCCTTGCTGCTGAGCTTGGAGAACTTCCAGAGCTGCTTCTACCCTCGGGCTTACTTAGATCCAGATCCTTTGGATATTTCTTCATCAATCTTATTCCACCTGCTTGCTATCTTTTGAAAACTGCTCAACATTTCTGGTTTATTCATGGCACACTTACTTTTTACCATTCCTGTAAATGGTTTTTGTTATATATATATATATATACACACACACACACACATATATATATATAGTCAGTTTAAAGAATTTCAGATAGCAGAAGTTGTGTGCGTATCTCAGTCTGCCATTTCTATCCAATATTAGAATCTATTTTTTGGAAAAAAAAAAAAACAACCTTATTTCTTACTCCAGCAGAACATTTAGAATGATTTAATAAAATACCAGTTATTTTATAACATTTAATATACATTTTAGTGGATAACTAAATTGATTTTTCATAATAAAAGCTAAATTTTTGCCCATCAATTAAATTTTCTTTGATTTTCTTTAACTCTCATTTTCGTGAACTGCTTTGAACTCTCTGCTTGTGTCTCAGTCTCTGTTTTGCAAGATAAATATATATATAGAGAGAGATTGATTTGGTCTTTGCATGATGCAATGAAAACATTTTCCTAACAGAGACCCATGAGCAATAAGCTGAGTGGCTGCCCCCCATGGTAAGAAAAAAAAGGATTGCCTAATCTTCATCCACGGAAAGGGATCAAGTAGAAATTATTCCATTTCCTTCCTTATTTATTTCAGGCTGTCAGCAGAAGGATGTTTGACTAATTTCCATCTTTAAGTTAACAGTATGAGCATTAGAATTATATCAGATAGATCACTGAAGCAATGAAATTTGTCAAGCAAATGCATTTATGCCAATGAGTGAGATGTGCAACGTTTGGGGGATGGTCACGCTTGAGGCTCTGACTCAAGGAGAGAGGTGGGGGCATGGGCAATATATGTAACCTTAACACTGGTACCCCTATAATACGCTAAAATAAAAAAAATGCATTTATGCCTGGTGGGGAGGAATGGTGCCATATATGTCTTCCCTAATGTTGACTGAATAGGAAGCACATTGTCTTGCAATTTTATTGTTCAAACCACACTTAAAAGGCATGGTGACTGCAGACCAGGCCATTTGAGCTGCTTCCCTGTGCTCCTAAACCAAGCATGGAACACTTTGGCATCGGTGAATAACCCTGCCCCACTCACACTCCACCCTGCACCTCTGGCCACAACAGGAGCCTTCTGTTTGCAAATACTTTCTCAATAACCCATAAAGTAATCACAATAAACAAAACAAAACAATAAAAACCCCAGACCACATCCATGCACTAAATTTAAATGAATTCTTCAGGTGAACAATGTTTTAGCTGTCCTGCTGAAATAGCTTTTCATTGCAAGTACTAGACTAAGGCACACCGTATCTGGCAGGACTTGGTAAAATTTCAATTGGAATGCTCCATGACGCCACAGATTCTGGAGCAGAGAGGGTGGCAAAGGCTGAAAAAATCACCTGAGTGCAGCCTTGGAAAAGAAGCACCAGTTTTGTTTAACATTGTGCCAGGGACGGGATGGATATAAAAGAAGAAAACATAGACAATCACTAGGAAGCATTTCTGTAGGAGCCCGAGGCCATCTAGAAATTGTTTCCTACTAAATCCCTTTTTAATTACTTTTTCATTTAATTGCATGGGATGCCCAGAGCTGCATTTATTCATGGCTGAGACTAGACTTTTGCTAAAGAAGACAAGAAGCCACAGGTCTGGATACAGAACTCTGGGAAGTCACTGCAGTGCGTTTCAGGCAAGGATTGAGGACTCTGTCCCCAGGAGCCAGAGTGCTGGATATGGTTTGGGACTGGGTTGTCCACTAAATTTAATTCAGCAAATATTTCTAAAGCGTCTACCTTGTATCAGGTACAATGTAGAGCACTTTGGATAGATCAGTGAACACAACAGACAAAATCTTTGTTGCTGTGGGGTTTACATTTTGGTGGCTAAACAAAGTAATTAAGAAAAAACATTACATAGTATGTTAAACAGGGGTGATTGCTGCAGAGAAAAGAGATCAGAGAAGGGGGACAGGGAGTACTGAGGGGTCTGCTTTAAATCTGATACTCAGAGAAGGTACCACTGAGGAGGGAGAATTTGAGCAAAGACCCAGTAGAGGTGAGAAGGCATGAGGGAGTTTTCACAGGGCAGCAAGGGGGTCAGTGTGGCTATGGATCAGTAAGCTGATTATAGTAAGCATAGGCAACAAGTCAGAAAAACAGAAGGCTTTTTAGGTTGTTGTAAGGTCTTTGGCTTGTACTCTGACTACAGCGGGAACCGTTGGAGAATTCTAGACAGGAAAATAATATAACCTGACTTGTATTCTGCTAAGATTGCACAGAATGCTGAGTTAGACATAGACTCTAAGTGATGGGGGCAAAGTTAAAGCAGCGAGACTATTTAGTAGATTATTGTGACTTGGACCAGGGTGTGGTATGAATAGAAGCAGTGAGAAGGTAGGGGAGCATGTAACTGGCTGATGGCTGCAATGTGGGGTGTAAGAGAGAGAGGGGATTCAAGAATGACTTAGAGAGTTTTAGCCTGAGCCACTGGGAGAATGAAGTGGATTTTAATAGAGAGAGAAAGACAATGAAACAAGTAAGAAGAGTAGATTTTATGGAGAGAGGGAAAGATTGGGATTTTGATTTTGTTGTTGTTGTTGTTGTTGTTGTTCATCCTCAGCTAGAAATACTCACTAGGCACTCATGCAGAGATGGCCAGTGGAGAAGGCTGGAGATGCACATGTCTAAATGTCAGAGCAGTTAGAAAGGTACTCTACCCTACACACCTTCCTTCAGAAGGAAAATGATGGTTTTTCCTTTTCTCAAGTTCTTAAACCTACGTGCCATCCAGCACCAGAGTGACCCCAGGCATAGGGCTCAGCTCTTCTATGATTAAGAAGAGTCACCAGTTCTGTCTTATGATATCAACTTGGTCCATCCTAAGTGTTGGATGCTCTTCATTTCCTGCACTCAGGATGAGCAACTAATCAAGATCTCTCCAGGTGGTTACCATGTGTGGATCTCTAATGTGTTATTTGATTTGCATTAGCAGTAACTACAAGCAGACAACTTTCCCTTTCTGGCTCTGAGAAGTAGAGAAGAAAGGATAATAGCAGAGACATATGGCGACATTTAATTGTAGACTTTTGCTGGTGGAAACATTGACTTTACAATTGAGGAAATAACATCCACTTCATAGTGAGCTTATGATAGTTGAATGAGACAATGTATGTGACTATGTCTTTTAAACTATTGCACAAATGTGAAGGACAGCACACATCTTAAGATTTAACTTCTTCCACTAATACTCCAAGAAATAAACAGACTGGATCAAGGTCTCAGAGCAACTTAGTTGCAGTGAAATTTCAGAGTCAGTGTCTCCTGACATTCAGTTTGGTGGTCCTTCTTCAACTTATAATAAAAATTTCAGCTGCACGACAGTTGACTTGTACTTTTAGTTAGGGCAAACATGAGTGTATGTTGCTGCATGTCAAGATACAAATTAGTAACTGTTAATCAGAACAAGGAATTCACATAAAATTTGGCTAAAGTTGAGTTAACTTGCCAAGTAGACAGCTGTGATATTAAAAGAAGCGTATGAGTAAAAATGTCAAATGAATGTTTTTGATTGGCATAAAAAAGGGTTGAAGATATTTGGAAAGATGCTATGATGACACAACGCTGCAAGTAACCATATGTCCTCCTTGTTAAATTGGAAAAAATGTTAAAACTTTGGTTTGAATATCCTACAAACCTTAACAGTAATGCTCAAAGCAATAAAGGTAAATAAAGATGAAGACCCTTTACCCAGGAAAGTGTTAACGGCATAGAAAGTACACTGGGATAGGGTTGTGACAAGAACGCTGTCATGGGAGTTCAAAAACTTGGCCCTGAACAGTCGAATAACTTGGGTCTTCTCTAGTATCCATCAGTGAAAGAGTCCTACTAGATTTGCAAATCTTGGACATTCTATGATGCTCTAGGGACAATGCCTAACTAGACTGTGCACCTCTTTTGGGTGATGGCGAGAAAATATGAAGACTGAGTGTTGTGATGGTTGATCGTATGCGCCAACTTGACTGGGCCATGGGGTACCCAGATATTTGATCAAACATTATTCTGGGTGTTTCTGTGAGGATGTTTTTGGACGAGGTTAACATTTAAATTGGTAAACTGACAAAAGCAGTTTGCCCTCCATAATGGGGATGGGCCTCATCCAATAAGGTGACGTGAGTAGAACAAAAGATCGACCCTCCCCAAGTAAGAGAGAATTCTCCAGCCTGCTGGCCTTTGGACTCAAACGTGGACATGGACTCTGCAGATTTGGGATTTGCCAGCCTCCATAACTGTGTGAGCTAATTTCATACAATAAATCTCTTTATTTGTATCTCCTATTCTGTTTTTCTGGAAAACCCTGACTAACCCATATTTTACTACTGAGAGTGGTTCCAGAAAAACAGTATTTTAAGGACGAATTTTGTAAATTGGTTATGGGGTTTCTGGAATTTGCTCTCTAATCTGATTATGTTTAAAGACACTAGTGACTCTACTTCAAGGGGTTAAAAAAAAGCACTGATAGCCTATGGTGTGAACTGGCAATAGATATACACAAAATATCACTACTGGATAATTCTAAGCAGTTGCTTATAAGAAGCAAGAATCTAGGTGACCATGTATATGATACTTTCAAAAATTGTTGTCAAACAAATAAATATAACAAGAATGTGCTTTTCGTGTCACTGGACAAAGTAGGAAAAGAAACAGATGAGCTCAAGGATTCCAATTCCCAGGTTAAGTGCCGCACAAATGACCAGGAAGCTTCTATGTCTGCCCTGAAAGAAAACCTTCATCTCTTATAGCTGGACGGCTGAGATTGTTTAAAACCAAACTCAGAAGTGCATACTTTGAGTGGATAAGTTACAGATGGAGAGGGACTGGTGGGGATCAGCAGGTGACATGGACAGGAGTAAGGTTCAAAAAAGGATTTTGGAACCAGGCAAAAACAAGGAGAGCCGGGGCGGGGATCTCTTCCCTAAACACTCTTGGCTGAGGGTTTCTCTAGCGCCTGATGGCACGTCACACAGGGTTATAGCTTATAATATTTTAATTGGTTGTACAACTGATGTGAACTGGCACATAGGTGTAGATATGTATCGAAGTGTCTATGCATGTATTTTTATCCTCAAATTAACTGTTGTTTGATCATTTTCAAGTTATCCTTCTTTTCCTTGCCTTTATGTGGTCTAGAATAATAAGAATCCTTTGTGCTATTATTAGGTGTTCTGGTGGCCTAATAATTAGGTAGCCAGGTGGCCAGGTGACCAGCGCCGCTAGTAGAGAAGTGTCTCAGTACACTGGAGAGGGTCGCAGGCTGCTGCTGTTTCACCCCAGCTGGGACCTTAGGACTATCAGAGGTGAAGAGCTGCTAGAGCTGGCAGGACCCAGACCTAAGAGTTAAGTTGCCTTCTTTGAAACTCTTTTCTATCTCTTTCCTTTCAGAAGTCAAAGCCAAGCATTGCAGGACCTCTGTGGCCTTGAATGCATGCCACCTGCTTAGGTGATGCTTCTGCTTGTGAAGCAACTTTAAGAAAATTCTTTGAGATGGTTCTTGATGTAAATCCGTCTCATAGTCATCTTTCTAGACACTGACCCGGCCCTCCACCTCTCTGTCTGCACTCTAACAATATGAAGTGCGGAGCTTTCTTTCCGCCTGCCCTTTGGCAGGATGAATCACCACCATTGCCAATTTCGTGCAATGTCAAGCAACTTCACCAAAGTTCCTTGCCCTTTTATTAATTCTAAAAATAAGATCTGTTTGCAGCGTTAGCTCTGTGCTCAAAGAGTCCCCCAAACACCATGTCATTGTTAGAGGACAGCTACTCCGAGAACGACCATTGAGCGCTGGTTCTGCAGAGCTGAGGGGCTGCGTGGGCCAGAGTGAAACACAATCCTGGCACTGAGCTCTCCTGTGTTCCAACTGGGGCCAGTTCACATCGGTTGATATCCGATCCTCAGCCTTTCCCTCCAGATCACGGACATAAGGACATAGTTGATCTTTGTGAAGGTGTTGAATGAGATTAATATTTAAAAGAGTAAAAAGAAATTAAAATGTAGTGATCACATAAGAACTGCATTAATTGGGTATTGGGCGGGTGGGAGGGGGGAGGGGGGTATATACATACATAATGAGTGAGATGTGCACCGTCTGGGGGATGGTCACGCTTGAAGCTCAGACTTGTGGGGGGAGGGGGGCAAGGGCATTATTTGAAACCTTAAAATTTGTAACCCCATAATATGCTTAAAAATAATGTAGTGATCAGACTTAGTATCTACAAATCCCTGCTCCATCTCTGCTGTCAGGGTGGGAATGGGATTGAACCCAGCCATATCTTCTACTCTCCAGAAATGAGTCTTTCTCTCTGTGAGAATAATGGAAAGTTTTGTTTATCAAAAGGTCTTAATTATTCAGAAGCTAATTATTCTGCCTCTGCATTATCTTAGTTATTTGCTCTCTTGGTGGCCTATCTCTATCTCTGGATAGTTTGCCTGGTAATTAGTAGATCATGTCATAAACTTTACACTCTGCCCTCAACTGTGCAAAGAAAATTGGCTTTTGTAACTATCTCCCCTCCTTTCCAACTCACTGGGTAGTGAGGAAACTTAAACCTGGCCATGAACAACGTATCTGATCTGTCTTTTCTATTAGTGGTTTAAACAGCTTCCTTTCACATTAAAACAATTGCTTTCAGAGTTCTGCACTTTCCCTTTCTCCTCTTAGGAGGTACCTTGGTGTATGAGGGAGTCGACCATATCCTTTGATCAATAGATCAAAAGGGGATCATCTTTTTGACTACAGTTGCAGAATGGCAATGGTGAGGTGGACTGGGCATCCTTTGTGGTGCTAATGGCCCCATGTAGCTTTTTGGAATGTAGTAGCGTTCAGTGCTACTGACCACTGATTTTGCCATTGCCTGTAGTCATTGAGGGTCCTATCCTCAGGGGCTTCCTCTTGCAAACCTTAGAACTCCAGCTATCCCATGGTCTTCTCAGCACTGGGGCAGGCAGCCAGTATTGGGTGGGCAGGAGCTAGTTTCTCTCTCTCTCTCTCTTTCTCTCTCTCTCTTTTTCTATCCCCCTCTCTGGCTCCTTCATCTGTAAGTAGCTTCCAAGTCTAGAAGTAGCACACATAACTTCTACCTACATTCCCACAGGCTGCCAGAAGTACCCAAAATAGGTCATGTCCTATATTAGAAATTCACAGCCTTCTGCTATGCCCCGGGAAATATGCCACCAGCCCTGATATTCTTGGTGTCCCCCATAGATACCAGGAAGTTTCTACAGCACCTTGCTTGACTCTAGCCCTGGAGATATAGACTCAAGTCTAGGGGGGAAATGGAAATCGTTTTTTCATTGATACATAATGATTGTACATATCTGTGGGGTACATGTGATAATTTGATACATGCATACAATTTGTAATGATCAAATCTGGGTAACTGGAATATCCATCACCTGAAAAAATTATTATTTCTTTGTGTTGGAAACAATTCAACTCTTCTAGCGATTTTGAAATATACAATCGATTATCGTTAACAATAGTCACCCTTCTATGCTATTTAATGCTAGAACTTATTTCTTCTATCCAATAACCTCTTTCATCCTCTCTCCCCTCGCCTTTGCAGCTTCTGGTACCCACCAATATGCTGTTTATCTTTGTGCAATTAAGCTCCCACATGTGAGTGAGAACTGACGGTATTTGTCTTTCCGTGCCTGGCTTATGTCACTTAACACACTCTCCTCCAGTTCCTTGCATGTTGCTACACATTACAAGATTTCATTATTTTTTATGGCTGAGTGATATTCCATCGTGTATATATGCCACATTTTCTTTATCCATTCATCCAGTGATGGACACTTAGTTTGATTCTATATCTTGGCTATTGTGAACAATGCCATAATAAACATGGGAGTGCAGATATCTTTTTGATATATTGATTTCCTTTCTTTGGGATATATACCCAGTGGTGGGATTGCTGGGCTATATGGTAGTTCTATTTTTAGTTTTTTGAGGAACCTTCATATTGCTTTTCATAAAGGCTGTACTAATTTGCAAGAAATGAAAATCTTGACCTTTGCCTTCTCTGCTCTTCTATTGTCTCTCCCTTGTCTCTCACAGTCCCTTGCTTCTGTTAGGACAAGACTTCCCTAACAGAACACTCTGCTTCTATTTGGCAAAGGGGACCTTAGCTCTTCCCACTTCCCTGAAGCTCTGGCAGATTGACAGGCAGAGAACGTTATTTACAGAGGACAGGAATGAGCACACATTAGTTCAAAGTTATCAAAGGGCGATCCTTTGTACACCTAACCTCTATCAGATGGCCAAGAGAAGAGAAACAGAGATAAGATCCAAGCCATTCAGTTTGGTTATTTACCAGTAATTTTTTTGAATGATTTGGTGGGATCTTAATTTAAACTATTGGTTTAAATGGAAGTTTTAAATAATGTGAAAATTTCATTTTACACACACACACACACACACACACACACACTGTTTCTTTTCTACCCCCTGGATGAATGAGGGTTAGTTTTTACCGACACTTTAGATAAATCATTATTAAAGTAGACCATTGGCAGCTGAGCACAGAGAAGACAACACATCAATAACGGTAGTAAGGAAGTGGAAGCAAATGAGGAGAAACCACAGCAGAAGCTGTGCTTTATGCTGATCCAATTCAAGGCCTCTAAGTGGATTCAGCCTACTGAGAACATGCTCCTGGGAACACAGTAACGGCTCACGATTCCTCTGATTTCTCCAGGCATCCTGCTTTTCTGTTTGAACCTGCTGACACCTGAATCTTTGATCTTATGTTCTGCATTCTGACTTCCGAAGCCTGCTTCAACCTTCTTAATGGGAAGCGTCGTTTCGACTCTCTGACTTTGACCTTCAGAATCTTCTCTCTCTGGGCACGACACTGCCTTCATCCACATAAACCTATATGCAAGAACCTCCTTCCCATGCCTGCAGTGTGCAAACCAGCTGGACCAGCCTGGCCTTTTTGCAGGTGATGGGCTGGGAAAAATTGTGGCCCCAGAATGAATTGCCCATTAACCCCTGCAGTGACAAACTATCTCCCACGAAAAACACTGTGAACATTCTTGCAAGACAATGACTTATTAAAAAGCTTTGAAAAGACAAGTAGAAAACTAAATGCAAAATTCAAATAGCTTTGCATAGAATCATAGAAAGAGATTTAGAAGAGATCTTAGAAATCATCTAGTACAACGCACATTTTTCTTAAGAGGACGCTGAGGTATTTATTTGGAAGTTAATGGAATTACCACCTAAGATTTGCACCTATTTATCACTAGCATTTCCAATCCTGTCGTGTAATTAGTGTCATCATATGGAGGATAGCAAGGATGTGATGTTGAAAGACTGAATGTAACAGACTTGATATTGCAAGAAGCTGTCCAATATGCTACAATTCACATGTGGACCTTTTATCTCGTCTCACTAGTAGCACTTTTTACAAATGACAACACATGAGAGGCTGCCCTATTAAGATCAAGTGTTTGTCTGTTTCCCCACCAGATGGTATGTGTCTTTAGGTAGGTTAGGGATGGTGCTTCATTCATATTTGCATAACGACTGACAATGTGTTTGACCAGGGTCAGTGCTCAATAAATTCTTGGTGATTTAAATTGAACCCAAGGGGACAGTTGCGCAGTTTTGCTGTAAGGCGTGGGTTCCTAACTTGAGGCTCACAGCTGATCTTCAAAAGGTCTGTGCATTTCCTTAAGTGATATTCATCATTGTATATATGTGTGTGGCTGTGAACCTGTACATCCTTGCTCACCCCAGGAGATATTACAATTTTTGGCAGTGGTATCTCAAAGGGATTAAAGGACCAGTTTGGCAGGGGAAAAACCGACGTGTTGAATGTACGTGTGGAATCATGGATTTCTCCTTGGGAGGTCCTGAAGGGCATGGGGCCTGAACGAATAAGGAACTGGAATTCTTCCACACAGCAGCTTCCGCATCAGGGAAGAGAGTGGAATGGCTCAGAGTGATCGTGATGGAGCACTTGCACCTCTCTAGTACCGTGTTTCCCCGAAAATAAGACAGGGTCTTATATTTATTTTTCCTCAAGAAGACACCCTAGGGCTTATTTTCAGGGGATGTGTAATTTTTTTTTTAAGTACGGTACAACAATCTACATTTATTCAAATATAGTTAAGTCGTCTTCTTCTGGAACATCATCATCACTCTCCAAACCCCGAATTCCATCCTGAATTTCTTGCAACTCTATTTCCTTTAGAACCATTGGCCCCAATCTCTCATGTCGAGCAATAGAGCTCTCATGGGGCAGATGAGAAGGGCTGCTCGTCTTCTTTACTGCTCCAGGACGAAATGCATGGGTCGTGCAGACACGCTGTGTAGCCACGCCCATCACTAGGTCTTATTTTCGGGATAGGGTTTATATTGCGCAAATGCTTAGAAATCCTGCTAGGGCTTATTTTATGGGTGGGTCTTATTTTCGGGGAAACATGATACCTAGCAAAGTCACAAACATTTCCCCCAAAATTATATAATACATGAATGACTTACGTTTATTTTCAGGCTTTGTGTTTGAAATTAGTTTTGTATGTCTACTAACACCTGTGTAAGTTAAAACTGAAATTGGTTGAATTCTCAGAGCCCACGTACACAGATAGGAGTTGACAGTTTTGATCTATGCTAAGTGGCAAGCGGGAATCACCTTTGAATTTACAATATAAAGTGTATATTTCACAAAGCAGATAGAGTGCATGTCCAGGTGATAAATAATATATTAGGAATTTAGGGAGGGGCATAGTCTGAATTTTGTTTTTTTTAAAAAATTAGGGCCACGTATTAATTTACATTTAAGTTGAAGTATGAGAAATTATCCCTTCCTCCTTTAAATTCTTACAGAACTTTGTGTTTAACTTCAGCACCCTGCACTTTCTAGCTTTTATTTTCATCACTTGTGTATGTATCTTGTCTTCTACTACCTTATAATTCCTTAAGGGCATAGCTTTCAGTTTTATAGAATTCAGAGTGCCTGAAAATGTTGGAGAGATACAAGTGGATTATGTTTTCCATGAAATCGAGGTTTTTTTGTAGTTTTGTAGTTTGTGATTAAACAAAAGTACCATAAGCATGAACTATATAGTTAAGAGGAAATACAGAGCCAAATAAAAGGTGAGAAGAGAACTATCAAAGACTTGTGCTAGCACATTTTATTAGTCAAGGTAAGCTACACAATGCTTGTATGCTATAGCAACAAAGAAACTCTGAAACATCCAGTGGCCAACCACACATAAAAAGTTTATTTTCATTTTTAACATAATTAAAATTTTGTCTTTTGCTCATGCAATGTCTAAAAGAGATGTTCCTGATTAGGTGGCTCTCCAAGGCAGCTTTCCTCCAAGTGGAGACTTGGGGACCCGGGTTCCTTCTTCCTAGTGGCTTCATTGTTCCCAGCACCAAAGCAAAGAGAGAGCAAGTAAAGTATTTCTCAAGGAGTTTCTGGGATCAAGTCTGAAAACACATACCCTCTACCCATGTTCCATTGGCGAGAATGCATCTCATGGCCTCAATTTTAAGGGAGGCTCAGAAATGCAGGCTCGTGCCCAGGTTAGGGTATACAGGATGGCTGAAATAGGTTTGACAAATATAAAGCATTATCTCTGCCACAGTGACCAAATACCCATTTTATTACTAGATGTGTTTCTATGCTACACCCCTTCCCTATAGCAAACAACTCAATGTCCCATTGAGTAACTGCATCTAGCTCAAAGTTCAGGATCCTCCAGTGATGTGTTAAGTTTTCAATTTTCCTCTTCCTCAGTTTCAAATGTGACTGCTTAAAGCAATCTTTAACTAAAAAGACAAGTTATCTGGTTCTTTAACACCCTCAAGTTATAACAGTGGAATAAGGACTGAATGACAGCAACAAATACACTCCTGGGAGAAGCTGGAAGGCGGCACATAGAAGACACTGGGCCACAGCCATGATGAAATCCCGAGAGCAGGCATTGGAATGTCTCCTTCCTCTGGGAGTGGGAAGGATTCTTTTAACTAAATCCTGATTCTGCTCTTAAGATGGAATCCCTTGTACATTGTTCCCCTTGGTTCAGTTTTTGGGGAAGCTAATTTATTTCTATATCCTTCTTGGCTACACCTGAAATCAGGGTTAGAGGAGGATGCTCTCCTTGAATTGGGTAAAGCTTTTTCAGCCTGCCTCCTGTTCTTAAGTCAGGGCCCAAAGGTTGCATGCTGTGTCTAATAGTCTAAGGCATTTTTAGTCAGGACTTACATCTTCTTTGGCTATACATTTCTCTTATAAACTCATCTGTTGGCTTCCAGTTGGTTCTATGTGCCATCAACTATGCCCCCAATTTTTTTCCACACTTAGTTTTTATGTCTGTCTTATCTTTTTGTTTCCTTATCCACCAATTCTCCCTTTGAATTTAAAAGAAGCTACACTGAGGCTAGTAGGATTGGGAAGATCACACATGTTAATTTGAGAAGGTTCAGTCTTCATTGTTCTGAGCCTTTAAATTCCCATCTCTTATTCTCTGGGGTCTAGAAGCAATTGGCTTTTCCAATCCTTCAAGACTCCAAATTTCTAGACTGTATGTGTTTCTTTTCTTTTCCTCTTACAAGTTGGCATTCTTTCTTGAGATCATCTCTTTCTTATAATACCTTAACAAGCACAGATGATGGTAGCGAACACAGAGGAACACTTCGAAATATGTAGCATTGTCTTCACTGCAGTCATGTTACAGTCATCGCTGAGGATATTGATCTTGGCTGGTCTGGTTCAAATATTTGCAGGGTCTGAGTCAAGGCTTCATTTCTCTGTGCAACATTAGAAATCTACCTCTCTCTCCCTCTCCATGATATTGGTTAATCCACCAATAACATTCACGTAGTCACTGAGCATTGAAGGAGTTAGAAAAGAAATGAAAAACATGGTCCCTTAATTAAAGGAGGTTACCATTTATTGGGACAAGATAAAATGCAGTGTGTGTGGGCATATATCTCTATCTACCTATATATCTATATATCTTATAACCCATATAACTTCCATAAAAATATCAGAGTTATATATCACAGCAACTATAATTTCTGAACCAAAAATTATAATATATGGTCTGACAATGGGAGCATATTTTTTGACAACAATGGAACGGGGAGTTTGAAATCATGACCAGCTCAGAAAATGCAGGACATTTGGTTGCTATATGTACTGTCTGGGTTGAAAAATTAGGATTGTAGAAAGGCTGAAATTAGAACCTCAGAAGAGAGAGGTTTGGAGGAAATTAAAAGTATCCTCTTTGCCAACCTTTTGTGAGAACCTAGTGTTAACCTAGAAATGGAAACCAATAGGAACAGACTAAATAAGTTTTGCAAAATTGCATGTGGTTCATTCTTCACATATCTTATTTTCCAATTACAGTTTTACTCTCTCATTTTTTTTTCATCTGTTCATTTGTTTAACAAACATTTTTTGAGCAAAATCTATGTAGCTATTATATTAGATCTGAGGGTCATAATGAAAGCAAAATAATGTCTTCTTCATGCAATTTTTTTTTTTTTTTTGCTTAGTGGGGGTGACAGGCACTAACCAAATAATCTTATAACTTAATCAACAATAAAACTCTGAGAAGGGTTATAAAGGCAATTATAGAGTGTCATAGAGCTGTACAAGGATCTCTTTTCTGGGCACAGTCAGAAAGAGCTTCCTGGAGGGTGAGAATCTCAGCAGAAGATTAAAGGCAGGTGAAGGAGTCGACAAGGTAATGGAGGTGGGAGGTGGGAGGGCTTTCCAGGCAGAAAGTGCATCTTGTGCACTGTCTGGGAGGCAAGAGCAAGTAAAATACATTCCATGGGACCCAAGAGGCTAGTGTGGATGGAGAACAGCTACAGAGTGCAATGTAGTGAGCAGTTCAGGTGGAGCAAGTTTAAGGGTGTTGTTCCCTAGCTTAAAGAAATGAGATACCACTGAAAGAGTCTTACATAGGAGAGTGATGTGATCAATTTGGCCTTTGAAAGGGTCCCTCTGGGTAAAGAGGTAGAAAGGAGTGGAAGTGGGGACACCAGTTAGGATCGTGCTTCCATATTCCAGGAAGTGACAGTGGTGGTTTTGTTTACAAAGCTCTTTGTGATCTGACCCTACCTACCTCTCCACTTGCAGGTAGTACAACTTCCCCGTCCACACTGTGCCCTTCAAACAGGTTGCTGTCTCACACCTCTAGCCCTTTTGCATCTACTGCTTCTTCCTTGTGTAACATCTTTTCCTAGCAAATTCCTACTCATTTTTAAAAACTAGTTTATGTGCCATCTAATCTAAGAGGCCTTATCTGACATCTTTCTGATGTTCCATCTCTTTCTTCATTCCTCCCCCAGCACTGACTTAGAAATCCCTTCTGCATGCTTCCATATAACCATGGCCATTCATTGATCCTGGCTCACATTGTGCTATATTGAATTGTTTGCTTATTTATTATACTATGGGTTCATTAAGGGCAGAAAATGTCTTATTTGTATCACTAGCTTATATCACAGAACCTGACACATGGAATGTACTCAATAAATATTTACCTAACTAATTTATAAATAGACATGTATCTAAACATCCTAAATATTTTAGGGCACTTGGACCTTCTGTGAAAAATAAATCATTTTCATGTCAAAAAACATGCTTATAATAAAGTAATATTTGAAAGTTAATGAGTTAAACTTTCATCTACTGATTTTGAAAATACAGTCAACCCTTGGTATCTGTGGGGGATTGGTCCCAGGACATCCCACACAATTTCAATCCATGGAGATACCAAAATCTGAGGATAATCAAGTCCTTTGTATGAAACAGTGTGGTATTTGCATATAACCTACACCTGTTTTCCAATATACTTTAAATCATCTCTAGATTATTGATAATACCTAATACATAAATGGTATGTAAATAAGTTGTTATACTGAGTTATTAAATTTGTATTTTTAAAAATTTTTTCCCAAACATTTTTCATTTGTGGTTGGTTGAATCCAAGTATGCAGAATCCACCAATATGGAGGGCCAATTGTGAACTGTAGAAACATATAAGCAGAATATATTCCTTATTAATACATAGCAGTTGATTGGCTTGGCTTGCAACATCATACCCATTTTGATGAACTTAGTGAGGTTTTGCTCTGGGTAGAAAATGAAAAACAAATAACTTCAATCACACAATGAGTATAACAGCTTCTGACAGAGGATGTATATATACTGACTGTCTGCTTTTGTTACCCTTTGAACTGAAGTCATTCAAAAATGAATACAGTGTCAACTAAGCAAAATGAAGCCAGAACATGATCATTTCCATTTCTGACCACTTTCCTTCAATTTAGCCCAAGAACAACAGGGAAACCAGAGAGAAAGAAGAAAAAAATAATCTTTATATGGTAAATTTATGAAGACATACTGATACACGTGTTATCTTTGATAATAAATACATGTCTGCTTTCAAAGGGAAAAATAAATAAACATCTGTAGAAAACATGTATCAGGAAGATATCTATATGCAGGTAGGATGTAGCAGATCTTTGCTGCAACAACTAGGAAAGCCAGATAAATAATATATGCATATTTTTAGATGGGGTCTTGCTCTGTTGCCCAGGATAGAGGGCAGTGGCACAATCATAGCTCACTGTAACCTCAAACTCCTGGACTCAACAGATTCTCCCACCTCAGCTTCCCAAGTAGCTAGGACTACAGGCATGCTTCGTCACACCTAGATAATTTTTTAATTTTTTTGTAGAGACATGGTCTCACTATGTTGCCCAGGCAGGTCTTGAACTCCTGGACTCAAATGATTCTCCCTCCTTGGCCTCCCAAGTGTTGTCATAATGGGTGTGAGCCACTGCTGCCTGTTAAATAATATTTTGAAAGGCATCAGAAAGCTATGGAAGGAGCAATTATTCAGTGAATTTACATTCTAGAGAAGTAAAACTATTTTAAGGTGGGCTGATGGTCACCAACTGTTGTTTGTTTGTTTTATACCTGGGAGCATTTTCCAATTCTGATTGCAAGCTGAAGATTGAAAATGGCTCTGGAAGAGGGACTTTGTCAAAGATCAGTGAAATCAGCATAAGTTTTAGTTATTGAACAGAGCTGGAGAACAATTTGGAA
Organism: Mirza zaza; assembly: GCA_008750895.1. Classification (NCBI taxonomy): domain Eukaryota; kingdom Metazoa; phylum Chordata; class Mammalia; order Primates; family Cheirogaleidae; genus Mirza; species Mirza zaza. The sequence goes on along the minus strand of VSMD01074211.1, from coordinate 7,633 downwards.
ACTTAAAGAGCCCCAAGTTTTTCCCATGGAATATTTCCTAAGTTCTAGGGTTGCATGGGAGGCTGGAGACCTAAATCAAAACCTTCTAAAGACAGAAGAAGCCCTATTACAGAGGCAATTAAATAAAAGAAACCCTCCAGGAGAAGAGGTCTGGCTAAAGAACACCACCTCCCTCTTAAGACAGTTAGCAGTTTTTAAAACTGTAAGGATGGGAGGCTGAAAACCTGGTTGGAAAGCTCTGAAGGGCAGAGATGGATTTCCTGCAATCAAATGTCTGAGAGAATGACACCCAACAAAAAAGGGCAAAACAGAAGTAGAAATTTACTAAAACTGCAACCAAGCCCCAAGCCAGTTTAATCCCTGTTTGGATTATAATGATCTATTCCTCACTTTATTTGCTTAACAGAAGAAGGCAAAAACCTGCTGGGGAATACAATTATCTGAAGCCTCTATATTGTTTCAAATCAAAATATGTAGAATACAAAAAAAAAAAAAAATCACCAGACATGCAAATAAGCAAGAAAATATAATTGATAATCAAGAGAAAAAACAGACAATAGAAGCGTATCCACAGATGACCTTAATATTGGAGCCAAGTAACAAAGACTTTAAAGTAACTATGATTAATATATTAAATAACCACAGAAAAGCTCTTTTAAAAATGTTTAGCTACAGTTCATGCACAAGAGTTTCTTACCAAGGGATCTGGAGAGCAGTCTGGCAATTAGCACTTTAAAATCACTTCCACGTGGTTTTGAGGCACTCCTCTCTTTAAGGAGTATAGTTTACTGATCATCTGCATCAGCCACATTAAAGATGCTCACTAAATAGATTGTCAGGCCTACTTGGGGGTGGGGGTGGTGACCTTCACTACAGTGGAATAGGAAGAGAACCTGCATTTTAAATTAGCATCTGAGGTGATTATTGTGAAGAACTGTAAAGTTTAAGAACAGCAAGTATAGAGACATTTGTAAAGAAAGATTTCCACTATTGCTTTTTGTGATTGAGTGTTCTGAATATCCCAGGCAGAACTTGTCTTATGTTCTCACTGATATTCTTGGAGTAGCCAAAATTCCCACATATATTATTTTATAAATGATGTGTTATAAGCTGACATAACTCATTATGTTCATGAGCAACCCTTACACTCTTTGGTTGGAAAATTTTGTCAATAAAAATTTTTCCATAAGTAAATGGAAAGGTAATAACCTGTAACCTTGCTATCAAGTTATAATAAAATCAACTCACACCAGATTGTACCAAACATGGACACAGATACTAAACAAACAACATTTATTAACAAGTGTGCAGAAAAAAGTTTATACTGCTTGTTCTGTAACTTAGGTGAAGTGGCAGCATTCTGTTCTTATAGGTGTTTTGACCACACTTAACATGAAAGTCTTATTCCAGGAAGAAGTAACAATATTCTAAGCAGGATTCTGTTGCCCTAGATATCTTTATACTCATTGGCTGGAAAAAGGATGGCAAACCTTGGATAAAAATTGATAAATTCCTTATAAACCAATGGAGAGGAACCCTGAAATACTGTATTCAATCCACATATCATGAATACTTACAATTCCCCAAAGGGAGCCTATTCCTAATACATGATAATACTATCATATCATTAAAAAAGCAAATAATTTCACCAAGTAATAAACCACTTCTGATATTCACTGTGCCAAAACACAAAACACTGACGTATGGGTAACAGAAGAACCCATAGAAGTTGCTCTGCAATGTGACCTTTATGCTATAATGCTGGCTGACCACACCTGGTTGAAAGAATAGATTGCTGGCCTCAACATCCACTAGCGAATGCACGCCCAGTATCGCACTGCCCTAGCTGAAGCATTTAACGTGAGTTGCAGACATCAAGAGGACTGCCTGTAGAGGTGACAGTACTGAGGGATAAGGAGATAAAAGAGGTTCCCTTGTAGCACTAGGTGGAAGTAGGGGCAGTGATTGCAATGGCTGACAAAGTCAGGATCCCAAAACTTCCTGAGATGTCACAGCAATGGCTACATCTGGCAAGTGAAACATTATGGAAGTTCCAATAACTATTATTACAATATTCATTCAGCACTAAAACCAGGCCCCATAATGTTCTAACTTCTTAATATCCTTTAACTTGTTTAGTCTTTATAATAACTATTTGAGATTGATGTGTAGATGAGGCTTGGAGCAATTAAATACCTCTCCTAAATTCATCTATCTGGTGAGTGGAGAAGCCAGTATTCAAGACATTGTATCTGATTCTAAACCCCAAACTATTTGCTTAGGAAAAAAAAAGTGAAGAGGAGAGTGACGTTTCTTAGCAACAGCACATGTAAAAATTAAATAGGGATTTTAGTTAACATGAATTTGGGTATGAGTCAACAGTTTGATGTGGCTGTCAAAAAACTGAAGTCAACCTTTAGATGCATTGATAATTATATAGTAGCTCATATATATTGAGTAATGTCTATCTGACAGGCCCTATTCTAAGTATCTTATGTACGTTAACTCATATATTTTTTTTTTGAGACAGAGTCTCACCCTGTTGCCAGGGCTAGAGTGCCGTGGCATCAGCCTACCTCACAGCAACCTCGAACTCCTTGGCTCAAGCAATCCTTCTGCCTCAGCCTCCCGAGTAGCTGGGACTACAGGCATGTGCCACCATGCCTGGCTAATTTTTTTCTATATATTTTTAGTTGGCCAATTAATTTCTTTCTATTTTTAGTAGAAATGGGGTCTCGCTCTTGCTCAGGCTGGTTTTGAACTCCTGACCTTGAGCGATCCTCCTGCCTCGGCCTCCCAGAGTGCTAGGATTACAAGTGTGAGCCACCACGCCTGGCCGTTCATATCTTTACAATAGTTCAAATCTTTACAAAAAGTTCAAATCTTTACAACTCATATCTTTACAACAATCTCACAAAGTCTTCCCCTTTATATAGATGAGGGAACTGATGATCAGAAAAGTTAAAAACCTTACTCAGAGTTCCCACACCCCAGGAGACAGAATGCGGTGATTCAACTGGGAGAAGTTTCTATCTCCTTCTGGTTATGTACACTGTACATATTAATATATATATAATTTTTATTTGCCAATATACCTTAATGAAGCTGGGGAAATATTTTAGAAGAATATAGTGGCATAGAAAAGCAGTATAATAAAAATATTTTAAATTGACTTTATTTTTGTAGAGCAATATCAAATTCACAGCAGATTTTAAAGTACAGAGTTTTTAAATACCTCCCCCATTACACACCTACCCAATCAACATCCTGTGAGTGGTACATTTGTTACCACTCTCTCATTGTTGCCACAATTGATGAACCAACATTTACACATTATTATCACCCAAAGTCCATAGTTTACATTAGGGTTCACCCTTGGTGTTGTGCATTCTATGGGTTTGGGCAAATGTATGCATATGCATTCACCACTACAATATCATACAGAGCAGTTTTACTGCCCTAAACTCCTTTGTGCTCTGCCTGTTCATACTCCCTCCCCACTAACCCTTGGCAGCCAAAGATCTTTTTACTGTCTCCAGAATTTTGCCTCTGTCGGTACTTCATATAGTTGGAATCATACAGTACATGGCCATTTAGACTAGTTTCTTTCACTGAGCAATATATTTTAAATTTCCTCTATGTCTTTTTGTGGCTTGATAGTTCCTTTGTTGTTATTAGTGCATAATATTCCCCCGTATGGATGTACCACTGCTTGTTATCCATTTGCTTATTGAAGGACACCTTGGCAATTATGAATAAAGTAGCTATAAACATTTGTGTGCATATTTTTGCATGGACCTAAGCTTTCAACTCATTTGGGTACATATCGAGCAACATGATTGATGGATTTCATGTAAGAGTATGATTCATTGTGTAAGAAACTTCCAAACTATTTTCCAAACAGGCTATACCATTTCACTTTCCCATGAGCAATGCACAAGAGTTCTTGCCGTCCTATCTCTTGCCAGCGTTTGGTATTGTCAGGATTTTGGATTTTATCCTTTCTAGTAGGTATGTAGTGATACATCTTTGTTGTTTTAATTTGTAATTCCCTAATGACATATGATGTGGAGCACCTTTTCATATGCTTATTTGTCATCTGTATGTCATCTTTAGTAACAAGTCTGTTCAGATACTTTACCAATTTTTAACTGGGTTCATTTTCTTGTTGAGTTTTAATAATTGATATTTTGGATAATAGTCCTTTATTAGAATCCTCTCTCTGGTCTCTCTCTTCCCCTCTCTTTCTATATATATATATGTGTGTATATATATATATTTATGTATATATATATTTATATATATATATATTTTCCTGTTAGTCTATGGCTTGTCTTCCCATTGTCTTGAGAGTGTATTTTGCAGAGCAGAAGGTTCGAATTTTAATGAAGTCTACATTATAAATTTCTTCTTTCATGGATCATGCCTTTGATGTTGTATCTAAAATGTCATCAATAAGCCCAAGGTAATCTAGATTTTCTCCTATTTGTCCTGTAAGACTTTTATAGCTTTGCATTTTATATTTAGGCCTGTCATCCATTTTGAATTAATTTTTGGGAAAGATATAAGATCTGTGTCTAGCCTTTTTTTGGGGGGGGAGGGTACATGGTTATCTAGTTGTTCCAGCACCATTTGTTGAAAAGATTATCTTTTCTCTATTAAATTTGTTTTGCTGTTTTGTCAAAGATCACTTGATTATATGTGTGGGTCTATGTTTGGCCTCTCTATTCTCCTCGATTGATTTGTCTTTTCTTTCAGCAATACCACATTGTCTTGATTGCTTTAGCTACAGTGAGTCTCGAATTTGGATAGTGTCAGTCCTCAGACTTTGTTCTTCCCCTCTAATATTGTGTTGGCTATTCTGGGCATTTTGTCTCTCCATATAACCTTTAAAATCCTTTAAAATCAGTTTGTTGATATCTACAAAATAACTTCCAGGGATTTTGATGAGTGTTACATGGGATCTGTACATGAAGTTGGGAAAAACTGACATCTCAACAATATTGAGTCTTCCCATCCATGAAGACATCCACTATCTCTCCATCTATTTAGTTCTTCTTTGATTTCTTTCATCAGAGTTTTGTAGTTTTACTCATACAGATACTATACATATTTTGTAAGATTTATACATAAACATTATATTTCATTTTGGGGGGTGCTAATGTAAATGGTGTTGTGTTTTTAATTTCAAATTCCAATTGTTCATTGCTCGTATATTGGAAAGAAGTTTGAATTTTGTACATTAACTTTATATCCTTCAATCTTACCATAAATGTTAATTAGTTGCAGAAGATTTTTTTGTGTATTCTTTGAGATTTTTTTTACTTAGACAATCTTGTCATTTGCAAACAAAGACAGTTTTCTTCCTTTTACATCTTCCTTTTCAACGGGTATACCTTTAATTTCCTTTTTTCTGTCTAATTTCATTAGCCAGGACTTCCAGTATGATGCTGAAAAAAGCGAGGTGAGAAGAGACATCCTTAGCAGGACGGTTTCTGTTTTCTCACCACTAAGTAAGGTGTTAGCTGTAGGTTTTCATAAGTGTTCTTTATCAAGCTGAGGAAGTTCCCCTCTATTTCTGGTTTTCTGTTACACAATATAATTTTAATATAAAAAGCAGTACATAAAGTAGTGCACACAATACCATTCCTATTTTTGTGAAAAATGTTTTTTTGCATTGGAAAAAAATGTAGTCATTTTTGGCTGGATAACGGGTATTTTTTTTTTCTTCACATACTTTTATATTTTCCTAAATTCGCCCCAGTGGAAAATAACGTGAAAGGTGATTATTTAGTCTGGAGAGGATGGCTTTCCGGAAGGGAGTGGGGCAGACGGTGGGCGGAGGGAACAAAGAAACGATTAGAAGCTAAATAAAATGGAAATCTGTGAAGAGAGAGCTGATTTGGCGACGACACCCTCAGTGAGAATGTAAGCTCTCTGAGGATCAGGCCTGACAGAGATCTACACAGCGTAATAAATCACTCCACTTCGTGTCTCAGCTGTGCATGTGAAATGCCATTTATTCATGGGGCATCCTGAGCATAGGAGCAGGTTTCTTTCTTTCCAGGGAGTTCTGCTGAGAGGAAGAAGGGTTAAAGGGGAAGATGGGGGGAGGAGGAGAGGGGGGGAAAGGTTGAAGTACAGGACAAGCCAAAACAGAGGGGAGGAGGAGCGCCCCAGCCCCAAGGTTGCGGGCGCGGCGCTCGGTGCAGGCTGGGGAGCGGGCGCACACCCGGAGGCGGGACGTGGGCAGCAGCGCCCCCGCCTGGCTCCTGCGCGCCGGGACCGGCCACCTCCCCGCCCGCCCAGGTGCTTCCAGAGCGCACAGCTGGGCGGGCTCTCCCGGCTCCGCGGCTCCCGCGCCCGCGGTGTGCTAGGGCGGCGGCGACGGTGCCAGGCGAGGGCGCGGCGCTGCCTCGGCTCCGCGTGCGCCGCCGCGAGCGCGTGGACCGGCCTGGAGTCGCCGGGCTGAGCCGCCGCTCCGGCACCCAGCCGCAAGCCGCGGAGGCGCTGGGGGACAGACCGCGCGGGTCCGTCCGCGCACGGGCGGCGCGGGGCAGCCGGAGTCGCGCGGCCCCTCGGCGGGCAGCGCACCCGCCTCTTTCCCGGTCCGCGGCCGCAGGGAGCTCGGGCCCGCGGCCCCTCCGCTTCAAGTCTGGGAGCTGCCGGCCCCACTCTGCTGTTGCCTATGGGGATCCGAGAGTTTCCCGGCGGCGCACCCAGGGGCAAGAGCATCGCCATGTGAGTAGCGCCCCGGCCGTGGGTGCGCGAGCAAGCAGGCGGGCGGGTGGCCCGAGCGCCTTGGTGGCCCTTTGCAGCTGGGACGCCGGGCAGTCCGGGGCTCGGGGAGGGGTAGTGCGCGCGGCGGAGTGCTGGGGAAGTTTAAGTCATTCTGTCCCTTGCCGCTCGCCGCAACCCACACTGCCCCAGGCGCTCAGGGTAGGGACCGAACGGGAGGCTGCAGACGCCACCGACGCGGAGACTGCCGAGGGCGCTGGGGTGGGTGGCGAGCGGCCCCGGCCCTGCAGCGCGCTCTGCCCTGGAGGACCCCGGCACCCTCGAGTCTGCTGCTCACCGAAACCTCCCCTCTCTGTCCTCGTTCCCTGCCCACCCACCTGCCCGCGCCGCCTGCGGCCTCAGTGGCATGAGGAGGTCACCGGACGTCAGCCCCCGGAGACTGTCCGACATCAGCCCCCAGCTCCGGCAGCTCAAGTACTTGGTGGTGGACGAGGCGATCAAGGAGGATCTGAAATGGTCGCGCTCGGTGGAGGACCTCACCAGCGGGCCCGTGGGGCTCACGTCCATCGAGGAGCGGATCCTGCGCATCACTGGCTACTACGGCTACCAGCCCTGGGCGACGAGCTGCAAAAGTAAGACCCCCTCACGTCATTTCCCTCGCCCACTGGCCCGTCTGCTTAGCGTCGTCACAGCGGGGCCGGGGAGCGCACGCTGCGAGGCGTCCAGCCTCCTCCGCGCTGCTGCCCTGCACGGTGGCACATTCCCAGCTTTGAGCAACTTCGAGGAAGAGGCCTGGAGCTGGAGTTCTCCTGGACCTCTGGGGCTTTCTGATCCATTCCACTGAACCCTTTCTGCTTCCACGCACACCTCTCTCTATCCTTATCCCCCCAACCGC